>VZTZ01002018.1:2079559-2117607 GCA_013400955.1 Drymodes brunneopygia
TTTTTTTTTTTTTTGTGTGTGTGTATGAAATAGCATTCTTGGTTTCTGGCCAACCCTTTGCTGATATGTATGGCAACCACTTCATGCTTCTTTCCTGTAGGAAGTCCTGATCCAGGGAAGCCCTTAAGGGTGTGTATAATACAAACTGAGGAGTCTCTCTGATTTAAATGGGGAAGTCCTGTACACCTTGTGTTTAGAGTGGTTTGGGGAATCTGCTCCAGGAGCAGTAAGCAGTGCCTTCTCAACTGATACCTCATGGAATGATGGAAACAACTCCAAACTTCTCATGTGGATTTCAGCACTTCTGAACCTTGATTAGCATCTCTGGTGACATCCCTTGCCTGTTCCATGGAGCACTTTGGGATCTGTGCTGCACTGGGAAAGCTCACAGAGCCAAGAAGTTACATTGATTGCCTGTGTTGTGGCTCTGTGATTTAATTGATGTACTGCAGGCTGTCAGCTGACCTTGTAACTCTCAAATTCTCATTTTTCTTCCCTTGCACAACTGGTTCATGAGGTGTATGTGATTTAAATGCCTACTCCCTTTCCACATAATCCAGTGCCTTTTTTGCTCCCTTGTCCATTAAGCTGGGTGCCTGTGGTGGTTTTTCTCTTGCATGTGCTTTGCTGCTTTATCATACTCATATCTTTCTTCACCAATGTAAAAATAAATAAAATCTGGCTGTGTTTTCCTTTTTAGATAGCTTTCAAAACTTTGTATCTTTAATGCAGAAATTTTGTGCGCACTGGAATTTGTTAATAAGGGATTGCTTATGATGAAAAAAAAAGTCTGGAAATTCAAACAACCTCAAGCCTCAGATTACTAAGTGTACTTTATTTTTAAAGAGAAAAGCATCAGCCTTTTCAAACCTAAACTGAGGTTTGTTAATTTCCTACAGATTATGAATTTTTCTGAGTGGAATGATCAACATGTTCTGAGAAACAGTGCCTATTTCTGAGCATCTGAAAGCACTGAAACTATTGCCAGAATAAATTATCACCCACCAGCACCACCCTGTGTGCAGCAGCTCTCCCTGGCTGAGAACAGGACCCTACTTCAAATAAACCCCAAACCAAAACCACTAACAAAAAACCCCAGGTGAGACTTCTTCCTCTTGGGAATGACCAGGACTGACTTTGAGCCCTGGCTGATCTTTGAGGAGCTGAAGGAGAACAAAGCTCCCACAGATTT
The DNA here is from genome assembly GCA_013400955.1 of Drymodes brunneopygia. Lineage (NCBI taxonomy): Eukaryota > Metazoa > Chordata > Aves > Passeriformes > Petroicidae > Drymodes > Drymodes brunneopygia. Next base: position 2,080,752 of record VZTZ01002018.1, read on the forward strand.
GCTGCCTGCTAAGGGGCTGTGAGCTGGTGCCACCCCTGAGACCCTGAGCTAATCTAACAAGAGCACCATCCTCTTCCTGCCTCCCAAAGCAGGTCATAGCTATGCTGACAGTCCTGACTGATTGAAATGTCAGAAGAGAGAAAGGAAACAGGTCTTTCTTTCCCTCCTGAAGCTGAGCCAACTGTCACTGTGCAAGCCTGTGAGCAATAGCATGGAAGGTTCACTCCAGCTTCTGTATTTTATTTTTTAGTGTCCCTTTGAGAATCTCAAGGAGCTTTGTAATCCTCTGAAATTTAACATGACACTCCCTGAAGTGCTCTGTGTGTTCCCACTTGTAACTTAGCTGTTGCAATGTGGAGTTTTAGGTATGTCTCAGGTACCTTTAAGGTGCAGTTAGAGCTGGTTGTGGCTTCAAGGAGATGCAGCTTAATAAAGGTTTATATATTCTGCTCTCAACCATCTAAGGTGCAAAATTACCTAGGACACCCTCTCAGCTGCTCAGGTGTGCTGGAGGTGCAGGAGGTTGTGTTCTGAGGTGGAGAGGTGAGAGCAAGGATGTTACAGGATGAGGAGGAAAATGGCAGTGGGGAGAGGATGGATGGAGGGAACTGGAAATTCAGACCTAAAGTATCACCTGTACCAGCTGCTCTGAGATACACCCTGAACTCCTCTGTGGCACCAAGTGTCCCTGGGAGGGAGAAGCCCCTTTGAACCCAGCTGTCAGGCTCATTTTGCTGCCCTCAGCCATCCACAGACCCACATTCTGCACAGAGGCAAAAAACCCCAATGGATTTCATTTTAGAAGTTCTGAATAAATAAAAAACTATTACCAATACATTCTTTAGCAGAGAAACCTTTAGTTCATACTCATGTGGAGTATTTTGAAAACATGAACACTGAAAAACCCCCAAACACCAAGCCCTTTCTCAGATGAGAGCAGCAGTAATTAGTGATGTTTTTCTTGCAGACTGACAGTAATGTGCTGGCTGTTTTATTTGCCCTGTAATATGTAATGAGCATTCCATTTGGATTATAAAACAACACAATGGATGAATTGGGCTGTATTGATTGAACCTCTGTACCAGTCAGTAATCATTTGGTTCCTTGAGCTTTTATGCCTTCAGAGCAGGAATTAAAAAATGGTTTAATTAGAATGTGGGGAACGATCCCCTTTGGTCAGCATCTGCTAACAATAAAGATAAAGGGCTTAAAGCAGAAAGACTTGTTAAAGGAAATGGGAAGTCATGAAAGACCACATGAAATAGTGGTGTTCATTTCTTTTTCAGACTCTATGATTATTTTTGCTGTTTTTTAATCTGGTTTATTTTTTTTTTAGGTTTTCCTCACCTAATTATAACATCTTCTACTTAACCTACTCTTTTTCAATGAATGGCCATTTTCTTAAAGAATTGGACTTAAATTGTCAGTATTTCATTGAAATAAAAATATTTGGAACATTAAATAATAAAGAACTAATAAATTAGTTCAAAACTAAAAATCTTTTATCAGTAAACTCTGTGACCAGCTTCAATTTAATATTTCTATTTCTTCTGTGAGTTAAAAAAAGCAAACCAAAGCAGAGCTGAATCCTTTAGAAGTTAATGGGATGTCCCCAGGGATGTCTCCTTTCTACTCCTTGCTGTTGGCTTTTCCACAGAGATGTTGATCAACCAGAATGTCTTTATCAAGACATATTAATTTTCTCCAGGGGTATGAGCATACTGAGGGAAATAGGTGGGAATTAAGACTCAATGGAGGGCAGAAGGGCAGCAGAGGTTCAGGCAGAGGTTGTTTTGTGCTGTGCAGTTTGGAGCCTCCTCGTGCAGCTCCTGCTCCCAGGATTTCAGCACAGCAGCCACTGCAGCCAGGCCAGCCAGGCAGGACTGCAGCTCCAGGTGCCAGGAAGTTTAAATCAAGAAAATTGGTATCACTCCAGGATGATACTTGTCCATCTTCAATTCTGATGCTGGGGGGAGGGTTGGAAAGGAGGAGAAAGGGATGTGTGCTCAAGTATTTAAAATTTAAGATGAAGCACTAGTGATTTTTGGTAGACTTTGCTGAACACCTTGGGACAGGGATGCAGGGATGGCAGAGGATGTTACCTAGCAACTGCTGGAAGAGGGTTAACTCTTTGGTACCCATCCTTTCTGCCTCTCCAAAAAACTGAGTGTAGAAGCTGAATTTCTACAGAGAAAAAAAATTGGGAAGGTTTCTGCTATTTGCAGTGTAATGTTTTATGGAGGCTGTAATTAAAATGTTAGTAAATAAAAATAAAACAACCCTGAAATGTTATAGTTCCTATTTAAACTACTGTAACTATTTTAGGACTTATGAGTAGGTTGTTTACAACCATTTTAGGGTTTGTGTGGAGGTTCTTTATAACCATGACAGACATGTCTGTCACCAGCTATAACACTCCTTCTTTTCTGCAGCATATATTTCTCTAACAGGTACTATGCATGTGATGTGAGCTATTTACTCACTATCTTCAAATGTGAATCTCTTGAAGATCTGAGATTTTTTTTTTTTTTGCTATAAACAAAAAGTATAGAATACATCAGTTCCATAATGTATATCAGGAGGAATCAAGATTCTCCAGTCAAGAATAATAGTTTTTCCAGTTAAACCAGTCAAGTACAGTAAAATCATAGGACTTAAACCAGTTGAAGATGTAACTGGCAATATGGCACTACTGGGTAACAGCTGTTGTTGAGGTGAAAACTCATTTTAGATGCAATGGTTTTAACAGGCTGCTAAGTAAGATCCTGTGAAATGTGTGGAAAGATAGAGGGTGTTTAATAGGCAGTAGAGAATACTTAATTATGGGAATTGTAAACCAAAATAAAGACAAGATGATCTTAACTTACCCCAATATACTTTTCTGTATGATAGCCTGATGTCGCCCTGATTTTTGCAGTGTTCTATGTTTTTACTTCTGTAGTAGAAGTTCTCATGCATTTTCTATAAACATAGTCCTTGTTTTTGTAACTGGCCTAGATTGTTTTGAACTTCTAGATTGTTTTTCATTCCTTTCCCCTAAGGGAGAGAAAGATGATAGACTATGTCTTTACCCTGTGAAATTGTAGAAGTGGTAACCTCATTGACCAATCCACGATTGTCTTAAGAAAGATATAAATATGAAAGAATAAAGAAAGGCAGGCCCTTTTTTCTGATCCTGCCTGGTGGTCCCTGACCTGCTGCTGAGAAGTCTGCGTGTTTCTTTTGTGTCTGACAGTGCAACAGCCTGGTCAGTATCTTTGTGAGGGTATTTGTGGATATGTAGTATTTTTTAGTTATTCCCATTGCCATGCATGTTTTTTAATTGCATGGAACATATCTGCAAAGAGGCACCAGACAGGACAATCCAGCAAGTTCCCTGTCAACAATAGGGGCAGGAATCCCACTGTCCAGTGGGTATTTAGGTATATATAATCTTCCATGCTTGTGTATTAAAGTGAAATGAGAGAGTGTTATACACGAAAAAACCACAATTTTTTTTTACTGGTAACTTTCCTATATTACTGCATTAGATGCAAATTCAGCACAGAGTTGCAGGCACCATGTCTGAGTAGTCTGCAGTTATTAGAGCTGATGATTTGTGAGCCTCCATTCTTCTAAATGTTCTCATGAAAACTGAGGTGCAGAAAGTTAAATGATTTCTCTCATCTTATTTATTATCTTGGTTTTGCTTTCTTGCTTTTATTTATATTTGCTTAACCTCTTACAGTTTCCTCTAGGTGAGCAGGGATTTAATAATAGTAGGTTTTATTATGCAAAAGTAAAGATTGGCTGAAAACAGGGATGAAAACTCCAAAGAATAATAAAATAGGATGTGCTAGGAGCTGCACAGACAACTTTAAATTACATCAGCAGACTGTAATGTTGTTACTGTTTCTATAGCTGGATATTGACTTTGATTTTGATTGCCTGAGCTAGTATTTTGTTACAATTTCTCATATGAAAAATGTAATTGAAATTCTAACTTTTGGCATGTCAAGTATTGCTCATGTTGTAGGTGACAGTTTAGGAGTCTTATACAAGAATATTTTTCCTTTTTGCTTTTCTTTATTATTCATGATTCTGTCTGACCTGGCTGGCTTTGCACTGAAGCAGAGTACATGTGTTCACCTGAAACTGCAAAGATGGTTTACTGTGCCTGTAATGGAGGTGGTCCAGCCCTTCATCCTGGCACCAGTTCTTTCAAGTGAGGTGGGAAGCTCAGAGAGATTGAGAGCAAAAAGAACTTTGTGTTCCTCTTGTGTTTGCTGTAGCTGATGATGATAAGGAAATGGCAGGGTGGTCATTGAGGTAACTGCTCCTGTTTTTAATTTTAATTTCAAACCTAAATATAAAGCTTTGCAATTTGTGATTTTCTTTGCACTGCAATATTAACAGAGAGCTGTTTTCAAGAAACGTTTTCCTGTGGAGTGGCCACAGTAGCTTTACAGGGGTTACAGAAACAAAACCAGAGGAGTGCAGGAGCTGCAGTTCACCACCAGTTGCATCCTGCAAAGCCCTACAGGAACAGAAGCATAGTGGAGTTGACAATTTATTATCTGAAGCATGATATAACAAAACATTTTATCCAGATCTGTGGCCATCTGTAATTCCAGTACTGGGAAAGGGACGCACCTGAAATTTGGGGTGCTGACCGTAACGCGTCCGCTTTCAAACCGTGTTTCTTCTAATGTGTTAATTCCTCTGAGCAGTTTGACTGTGGAAAGAATAACTCTTTGAAAGAGGATCATGGACATCATTGTGGGGTCCAGCAGAACTCCTTCAGGCTGCACTGGGGACTTGTTCTGTGTTGTTGGGTATTCCCCATCCTACCTCGCTTCAACTCCAGCACTGCAGTTCCAGTAGTTATATCCAACTTTTCTAGGACTTTTCCTCTACAACTGAGATGGATATTGCTGTTCCATTGTTAGCTATTTGATACAGGCTTTTGTCACACTCTACTTACTGTTTTCTTGACTTCATGGAATGCATTGAATAAGCTTGAAATCAGACAGATATTGTACATAGTTTTATGAAATTACTCAGTTGCATTCAGACTATCTAAATGCTGGTGTGTGTCCCCTTTTTTTCAAGACCCTTTCTTGGAAACAACTATTGAACTAGGAGATGATCTGCATAAAAGGATCAGATGTTATAGGAGAGTCTCAGAAATGGATTTTACTGAATAGTTCCTCATTGTAAATTTAAAAGTGTGACATTTTGAGATTAATTATTTACTAAAGATCTTGCATTTAAATTTACAGTATGGATTTTTAAAAAATACGCAGATAAGACAAATGTTTAAACATTTCTCAAACATAGGTTTTAAAGGCATCAGTGGCTACTGAAGACAGTCATGGAGATGAATTTCAGTTTTAAGATGATGTAGACAAACTTGCTTGCCTCCATCTGCATTGTGCTTTCTTGATGAAATACATTAAAGGTTTTTGAAGCTATACTGAATAAGTGGAATCAGGATGTTCTGGATGTTTATCTTCCCTTTCTGCTGATTCAGAGAGTAATAAACAAGATACAGAAGGACAGAACAAGGCTGATATTAATTGCTCCTGCTTAGGAGCAATTTAGGATGGCTGCAAACAAATTCAGCCATCCAGGGCCATCCTTCATTCCCTGAGTTGGAAATGCTCAATCAGGAACGATGTGTCTACTGACTCCATCTTAACTCTGGGAATGTTTTTCCACTGTGACTTTTCAGTATCCGTTCTAGGCTTAGTGGTGTTTTTTTTTTTTTTTTTAATGTGAAATCTTGAAAATAAGACACAATTTTTACAACAGTAATGCAAAGGAAACTTTGCATCACACACTGTGTGACATCAGAATAAAGACCAGGTTCTCTCTGTTTCCTTACAGTGTTTGGCTAAATGAGAATTACTGGTGATTCTGTCAACTCCCTGGAAGCCACTGTTGCATTTCAAAGGCACATCCCAGTGTAGAATGTTAAATTGCACTAGGACAGTAGAAAATGTTTTCCTGTGACTGTTTGAAATGCTAAGCTACACAGATTTCTTTCCTTTCTGATTTTTTCTCGTTGTCCTTTCACAGACATTAACAGAGCTCAGGCTTAGAATATAACATGACATGAGGCAACAGCAATATAAAAGAGGTCTTTGAAGCTGTTTCTTTTTATCATGCTTTACCCTTAACAGGGTTTCTGTGGTCTAATTCCTTTGCAATTCTAAAGAGAATTACATTTCAAGTTCCATAATTGCACCAGGGAATTGAAACCTTGTTTAAACAAATAAATAAAAAAATCAAGTATTCTGTCCAAGATTGATTTTATTATCAGCTCGTGTTGATGGTGATGTATCAAGAAAATGTTTTGAGTATTGCACAAAATTCCTGCTTATTATGAACATCCATGAAAAATACAATAGGCATTAATTTAGCCACTTTTGACACACATTTCTTGACCTCACTGAAATGCATTTGAGAAGTTGTGTGCCAGCACAAACACCTAAAACTTCGTAAACCTAATGTTTTTACAGAAACTGAATTACCACTTTCTTTGGTAATTGACTAAAATGTGATGATTGGGATGCTGCTTTGTCTGTGTACTTTAATGGTACTAATATTAATTCAAATTTACTCCTAGTTTGGCTTGGAACTACAGAGGGATGGTGTATGGGGGAAGAACACAGCCGAAGTTAAATACATCCTTACCTCCTTAAGCCTCCCCAGAATGACAGATTTGCTGCAATGCCTCAAGTTGAGAATTTGGTGGTACCAAAACTGCTACATCTGGTTGAATCCTGCCTCCTATTGACCTCCTTGATCCTTTCTTCCTCGATTACGAATATGTTATATTCTAATGGCTAATTGCTGCTTTCCCTCTTTGATCAGTAGAACTACTCGTAGAAGGCCTGTATATCCAAGAGAGAAACAGAGAAGTGACTGAGAACCAGCTCAGCCTTGTCCTGCTGGAGCACCTGCAGGTGTTGTGCCCAGCTTCCCTGATTCCTCCAGGCAGCCTCAAACCTCTGAAGGAGCCATCAATTCCACAACAGATGATGCTGACAATAATTCAGTGCAGTTACACAATTGCCCCAGTTGTCGTTCAGATGTGAAGTCAGACTTACAGCCCTTTTAAAAAGCAATCATATTCAGTATATTTGAATAAAGTGCTACAGTCATAGGAGAAAAAACCTGAATTGCTTATTTAAGTTTTCTGTAAAATCAAGTCAGGAGTTTTTATTCTCTTCCATGGAAATTTCTATTATAATTTGGCTTTTTCCTTTAGAAGCCTCAAGCTCTTGCATGTCCCCTGCACCCATTTTTTGCAAGGACTGAGACTCTAAAATAGAACATGTTACTTTATTTAATGGTGGGAAAAATCCATTGAGCAAGATTATTCTGAGAGACAGTGGATGGCACTGTTGGTTTGCAGCTATGAATCTACAAAAATGAAGCAGGACAGGACAACCTAAAAAAAAAAAACTGAAACAAAATCCATCAGATCACTGCCCCTGAAAAATAAACAAAATCCCCCTCTCCATCTCTCCCCAAAAACCCCCAAAATCAAACAAATCATAAAGAAGCGTCTTTGTAAACTGGATAGAGTAATTTTCAAACTATGCAACAGTGCTCTTAAATTATCAAACAGGTGAAGATAACATTTAAGATTCATAAACTGGAAGAAAAAAAAAAGACACTAAATTGGGTTGCTTCTGTCTGTTCCTTTGACACTGTGGTTTTGTCAAAGGAGGAAAAAAATCCGAGCTGGCTGAGGTGGGCCTTAGTGGTGGTAAATTAATTTAGCTAAGGCACTGGAAGAGCAACATACCCTCAATCCAGGCAGGATTGTCAATATTTGTGAGGTTTGAGGTTTGCTGCAGCAAGATCACACTTGTGCAGATGAGGAAGAGAAATGTGTTCAGTCATTTGGAAACTACTTACAGATGTTGTGTAGAAAATAAGGTGTAGTTACCATGTCTGGTTATGGTGAGGGGGAGGGAAGGCTGGTGTGGCCTTGAAGTTTACTGAGAAAAGAACAGTGTGGGTTTTAAGACCCTGGAATTGTACTGAGATTTGCATCAAGGGATTGGATTCATTTGGAGGTTTGCTTCTTTGTTTTTGATAAGACCAAATGCACCAATTGTTTTGTCTAGTTTTATTCTAAAATATGAGGTACACATTTGACCAGTTTGCCCTGGAGAAGCCAGAGCTGGGCATGGCCAGGCTCCTGGTGAATGTGTGGAAATCTGTCCAAATCACAGGCATGGGAAATCCAATGTTGAGTGCACAACTGAGTATTTATCATCTCAATGCCTTTATGCTTGCTTGTCAAACACCAAAATTCAATTCAATTTCTGTCATGTAAATGTCATTTAAAGAGAGATTGAAACTATTAAGGGAAAATATCACCAAAGGATGAATAAGACTGTCATTATCACTAATCTTTGTTTCTGATAACAGCAACATCTCCAAAGAGAGAAAATTTATTTGTGGAAGTTTTACTCCATTTGAAAGTTATGAATTTGATGCTACAACATTTCTACAATCCATCAAATATCTAAGCTCTTGAGAATCACCTAGATTCTTGGTAGCTCACAGCCATGCAGTGCTGTATGTATTTTATCCTTCTTTAGAAAGACAAAGCCTGTTTAGTTTGTAACAGTGCAGGGAAGTTGCAATTATGAGAAATTATCACTTGACTAATTTGTCACAAAAATAAACCCAATGGCTGGAAAGAGAAGAAGTACCCTTGTGAATAATAGTAAATAATTGAATTCAGCCTGGTGTAAATAACACAACAGCATTTCTTATAGAGAATGAAAGACAGGATATGAACTATAAAGGTTATCATTCAGAAATGTGGGGGGGGGTTTATAAGTTATGCTTTTAAGGATATTAGAATCAAATTAGGTTCAATATTATTGAAATTCAACCTGTTCATCATTTTGTCAAAGGAAAAGACCTAAAGAAATTAGGGAAGCTGTTTGCTTCTTGCCTGGATGTGCTGTGTCAGGGAAGTGTGTGTTTGTGTAGGGCAGTTTTGCTTTTTGTCCCCCTCATTGCAGACAACACAGAGACCCAGTGAATGCAAAGGGAATGGCCTCACTCAATGCCAGTTCTTAATTCTTTTAAAAGAAAAGCCCTGAGTGAGTCCCAGAGACAGCAGCTGGGGCTGTGCCTGCTCTTGCACGTGGCTGTAAAAAAGGTGCTGATCTTCATCTGTTCTCCACGTGAAGAGTGTCAGGCAGGCACTGTGTGTCACTTCATTGTGTTCTCAGGAAAACTTCCAGTAAGGGTTGCTTTTTTGCTATCATGAGATCTGGATGGAAAGCTGGAAAGGCTGATGTGACTACTTAAAGTTAAAAGGTATTTTGGTGTTTTAATCAAGGGTAGCACTGTTAACTATCAATCCATTGATGAGAGACTCCTATATACACACACTTGTATGAAGGCTATGCCTCAAAAGTGATAATTATTATTATATAGGTTGTTAAATTTGTAAAAGGAATTAGGTAATCATCATTGGACAAAGGTTATTTTTTAAAAAACTGCTGGTACATCATCTGTGTGATGTCTTTAAAGATTGCAAGAAGGTGCTTCTCCCAAATTAACACCTTTTAGCATCAAAGTAGTACATAATATTGGTTCCATAGCTCTTTAATCTGTATCCTGTAATCATCATGAAAGCCAGTTTTTGTTTCCAGAAACACATTTATAGTCTAATAATACATTGCATTTAGGGGATGGTAATGAAATTATGCCACTCTCAGTGTGAATGTTCTGTCTGTGAATGCCCTACAAAATCTCTCCTCCATTTGTGCCAGCTCCAGAAACCTCACTCACAACAGTCATTGCAGCTGCTTCTGGAACACATTTTTAATGTGCTGTGGGGTGACAAGGGATGCTTATGTTTCACCTGCCATGGGGACAGTGCCACTTCTGCATGCTTGGGCCAGGAAATGATCAGTTCATCTTATGCTTGATGATTTATATGGATCCTTGTTGCTTCTGTAAGAATAAATTATTGTTCTAACTAATAAAAAGTTACCTTTTCCAGCCTGGCTGCAAGGGAACAGGCTGCTTTGTCTACACCACCAGGATCCAGGATTAGGTGCTAGGGAGAATTGCAATAGCCAAAGAAATCATGTGCTGGTGTCTGTTTTCCTGCTTGGTTACCTGTAAGTAAATACCCACCTGAGGAAAAGAATAGAATTGGACTTTCAGTGTTGTGTGGGAACTTTGGATAATACAGTACCTTTGTTTTTTCTAAAGTACCTTTGTTTTTTCTCTTTCTAAAACACAAAACCAAGGTGGCTTCTGAGAACTCTTATTTTCAGTGTCACAAGCCTGAGATGAGGATCCTTTGAGATGGTGAATGTGTTTGCCAATTAAAAGACAATGGGAGGAAATGAAACAGTTTAGTCATGGAGGAGGATAAGAAAAGTGCAGTGGTGAAATTCAAAGAAAGGAGAACAAAAAAAAGATAATGATAAAACAGCTAACTGAAACTAGCTTCAAAATGTAAGAAGACTGCAGAGCCAATCCTTTTTTCTGCTTAAATTCCCAGAGAGGAAATTGAATCCGGCCTTCTGAAATGCTAGGGGAAATAGGCTGTGCTAATAGAAAAACCTCAACATGGATATCAGCCAGTAGTAAAGTAGAAAAATATGGATTTGTGCCAAAAAATCAAGCTGGAGATACTGAGTAAAATTGCAGCTTCAGTGTTGCACCTGTCCAGCTTGTAGGTCCTGATACATCTTGTTTCTAAACATGGGTTTTTTTGAGTGCTCTTTTTGCCACTAATTTACAAATATGTTGTGATTGATGTTGTTTGTTATTTAATTTATTAAAAGCATAATTTCCTCATGAATAGCTATGCAGAAGGTAGCAATATATTAGAAAGGTCTGTTTAGATTGAGAAGCGGCACTGAGTGACTTCTTGGTTCTAGACTGTTAAATGTGAATTATTGTACAGTGCCTGAATATGATTCATAATATGGTCTGTGTGGGTAAATGAAGTGTTTGCAGTCCATGAGTGAAATCTCACTCCACAGAGGGAATCTCTTTAAAAGCCTTGTTGTTGCACCCACCCAGTACTTGGTTACTATTGGCTGAGAAAGAAAGGTAAATGCAGTTGCCTTCTGCTGAGGATAGTGCTTGCTGCTCATGGCCTTTTCCATTCATTAGGGGCTTCTCTTTCCTCCCCGCTTCTCCAAAGTGTTTTCAGATCCCTGGGACAGCTCATCCTTTACTGTTTGCCAGAGGGAGTTTTTCACTTGTGTAATTTAATCCAGAACTTTTTTATGCTTTCATAGCCCTCTGTTTGTTTTTGTTTTTTCCTTGTTCACATCAATGTCTCTATTTTGAGAACTGGCTGGAAATTTTATATTAGATACTTCTTGGAATATATCAGTTTGTTAAAATAGATGTTATGTTTGAAAGGGCTTTGTTTACTTTTTTCAAGAAAGGTTTTTAGGGCATTGGCTGTCTCCTGGTTAAAAGGTGAGATTCTCCTGCATCTTCCAACAAGCTGATGGGTCAGATGGGTAGGAGATGAAGAACATAGATCTCTCCTACAGGAGTGTCCCTGCCTAGTGAAACTATTTTTATTGAAGCAATGACCTGAATCCTGGTTTATGCACATTTTCCATGTTCCCAACCACTGAAGTATCTCTTTCCTCTCCCTGAATTCCCCCTGTTTTCCTGAGTACATGATTTACTTGACTTGCTGGAGGAGAAACTGGAGAAGAAATGCAGTGAATTGGGACTGCAGATCTGTGAGCAGGATTAGAAGCTGGGGAGCTTGGTGACCTTTAAAAACTCATCTCTAAAGAGCATTTTGCTGCTTCTGCTTCTGGATAATCCAGAAGAAATAATAAATAAATATTTATTTATTTTTTTTAATTCAGAAGTTTTATGCTTGTGACAGTGCAAAATGGAATATTAGTAATGCTTTTAGAAGCTACTGAATGTTGTTCATGTCTAGATGAAAACCCTTAGTGGGGTTTTCAGGACCCAGAGGTGTTTTGTTTCAAATCGACCCCAGCCAGAGGAGTCTTTGTGGTAAAATGACTCCTTGTGAACATAAAACCTGTTGTGTACTCAGCTGCTCTTAGTGTTATTGATGTGAAAAATAGGGGGCGGAAAGGAATCACATCATAGAAAACCTCCTAGAATTACAGAAATGAAGTCAACACACTAGGAAAACAGATGTTGAAAAAGCTAACAGCGAATGGCTGAGTCATTGAACATTATGTTCTAGAGAGCTTTCACAGTCCTACAAAATATAAAATTGTATTTTGTTATATACAGCTGAGCATCAGGAGATGGCAGTAGTGCTCGCTGAATTGCAAAACAAGAATATTGGGGAGAAATCCCTAGAAATTAAAATAAGGTGCTTTGTAAATTTGCCAAAGCAGGTAACAGTATTCTAATTTATTAGAACTGTGTACAGTCATCCTATTTTAATTGCAAGTTTTATTGACTTTCTGGTATGCTTAGCCTAGAATGTATTGTTTTTTATTTAAAGGCATTGAAAACTGCCATAGATGTTTATCAATAACATATTAATATTAGGATTTGGAAAGACTTTCTAGAACAAATGTCCAATTTTGTCCTTGCTAAATTTATCATTTATGTCTCTTGAAAGGTTAAAAACATAAATCTTATTCAGGGTAGCAGCTTTTAGCAGGTACTACATAAAAGAGTAATCTCAGCTTCCTAGGCACAAAACTATACTGCTTTATATACAGTCATTTAATTTTACTGAGTATGTCTGTGACTCAGAAAATGTACTTGAGCTCATTCTATAAAATAATGAAAAGGGAAGTGCTTCTTTTTTTGTGCAGTTTCCAGATGTGATTGTTGCATTGTAAAGTACCTTTGGTTTCCTTCAGCACGTATCTGATACTTAAAATTTATTTTGCAGGCTAATTAGGGTTTAAATGCTTTGAAATCCCCCAAAGGGGAAAAAAAGTCTTTTTATGAAGTTAAAGGAACCAAGTTTCAGAGGAAGTGGAATTATGTCTTATTAGTGAAATATAATTCAACAATAAATGTTGAACAGTAGAATATAATGTGTAGCTAATGAATAAATGAGGCTATGTGGGGGCTTTTTTTTTGTTTTCTTTTTTTTGCATTTATGGAAGAGGTAATACTGAAAAGCAAAAGTTTCAAGTACTGTAGCTAAGTGGAGAGAGTTTGTTTATAATTGCTCATTCTTCTAAGAATGCTTGAAATTGTATCATGGCAAGTTAAAAGGTTAGAAAGGGTTTTCTGAAAAAATAGCAGTCAGAACACAAAATATCACCCAGCTGTTGTCAGGGTGCAGTGCAGGGGCTTCCTAAACTGGAGGAGGTTGCATTCAGCCTGTTGTGTTAATCACCTTTGAATTTGTGTAATCAGTTTTTAAATCCATCTTCATCCTTGGCTCTGGAAATCAATCCAATAATTTATTTACGTGTGTGTAGAAGATATTCCTTCTGTTCTAAACCTGCTGCCTGAAAAATTCACTTGCTGTCCATTAGTCCTTGTTTTATGAGAAGTTGTGACTAATCATTCCTATTCATCCTTTTTTCACTTGGCAGTTTTCCTCAGCTGAGGAGTCTGACTCGATTTGAATTGTCCTTGTATTGAAGCCTTTTTATGTTTCTGATGATCCTTACTGCTTTTCCCTTTTATTGTGTTCCTCTTGAGATGGAACAATCAAAACTACATGTGCTCTTTGGGATGCAGGAATAACAAGAATCAATGAAGTGGAATAATGATATTATTTTTGTCCTTTTCTCCAGTGTTTTGGTAAGAATACCTGGAAGTCTGGGTGTCATCTTGCTGCCTTCTGGATGATGTGCTGATGTTCCAGGGAACGATCCATGAGATATTCTTGAGTAGCATGAGCTCAATACTCTGTGGGTGTACTATGATTACCTTTTCATTCCCCATTTACAATGTTTTGTATTTATCTACATTAAATTTCTGTTGGCATTTTATCACCCAGTCTCTCAATGTTATGAAATACTCCTGCAATTTTTTTAGGGTTTATTACCTGGGATAATTTTGTATCATCACTGGATATTATCCCTATTCATGCCCTTTCCAAAGCACTTACATGTGTCTCAAATATCCCGAGTCCCTCTACAAAGCTGTGGATGTAACCTCGATGTTATGAAACTTTTTACTCCTGTGGTTCCTTTAAAGCTCTGTTGTTTATCCCTTTCAGCTTTTGGGGAGATAATGAAGTAGGAAAAAGGCTTTTAAAATCTCAGCTGTTCAAGTAGTTTATTTACTCTCTCAACTGGGTTTCAGTTCACAGTATTTTAGTCTTTTGGCTATTTGTAATTTTCTTTTCGTGAGTTTTGAAACTGTCATGCACTTTTTCTTCTTGAAGTAAAAAAGTTTTAGGTGTTTATTCCTCTTAATTTCAGGGATGTTGAATTTGAAAAACATGTAAGGAGACAGTATCAGAGTGGTTACCTTGTGAGACATGTCTTATACAATGTTTGTGTCTAAATCAGGAACTGTTGGGATTTTGGGACTAGTTTCTTTGGAAGAATCATTTGTGCTTAATGATTTTTTTCCCTGTGATCTCAATATTTCACACTTAGTGCACTGGTTGGTTTTATTTGATTTGTACAATCCTTTATTTCTTTATGCAGGTAATAAAAAATCCAGGGGAATTCTGCAGTGCTCATTTCACTGAATTTATTCTGTTTGGCTGTTGGCTTTCCTTCACAAAAAGGCATTTCTTTTGACAGCCAATTCTGTCATTCCTACCAAGTCAGTTTTGAAATATTAGTGTTTCTGTTGTTTTCAGAGCCCACAATTTTGGAGTATTTTCATCATTAGATTATAACATAGTTGCTGAAAGTGTTACTAATCTTGTGTTGTAAAGACCTTGACACCATGTCAGTGTTGTGTCTCTTTACAGCTGGACACTTGGGGAGATCACTGTGGTGACTGGGAGATGTTTTATCTGTCCACTCTGGGCTTCTCTCTGCCAGGGGTTTATTGACTTATCAGTGGAACTGGCAAGAATTTTTGATCTTTCTTTATAACACTGATAATTTTTAAGATTTTTGACCTTTATTTTTGCCTAGGAGAAAATATTGATTCTGCTATTAACCATGAGACTGAAAGATTTATTTTTTCCCCACAGGCTTATCTCTTTCTAATATTTCTCTTTGCAGCAGGTGTAGCTGTAAGAGTTTGGAGAGTGGCAGATGATGAGTGTTGGCTGTGTTTGACAACACAGAGGGACAGGATCCAGCTCACAAAGTGAATTCCTCCACTACGGAGTGGAATAAAATCCCTTCGTGCCCCAGATATAAAAACATAGCTTGCTGTGAGAAGCAGGATCAGAGCTTTCAGAAAAGAATTTTCTATTTATGTTGTGGGAAGGCCTGCTCAGGTTTGGGGATTTTTAGAAGGAAAGTTTGACAACAAGCAAGGAATATTTTCTACCAAGTTCCACTAAAGAGAAGTTAAGTGCTATAAGGGAATCTCTGGTAATGCAAAACTTTCACCTTTGTAGATTGTTAAAGTACATGACAATGTTTTCAGCCTGTCAATGGGTAAGAAACATTTTAAAAGTCTTTTTATGGAAAAGAGAGATTCCTTGAATGAAGAGTTGTTAGATCCTAACTAAAAAGAAAAAATGCAATTGTTACTTGAAGCTGCCAGTAATGCCAGATATTGTGTTTTCTGTGGTTTTCCTTTAGGGAACACTTGAAAGAATCATGGTAAAATGTTATGTAGGAATCTGGCTTCCTGCAATCTTTTCAATTATATTCTAGTTTTTAACTGTGCCAAGATTTGGGTCTGTTTAAGCATTGCATGCTCAGTAACTTTTTCAGGGCAATGACAGATAATGTTAGATATTCCTGATAAGGAGCATTATTGGACATGTTCTCCTACCACTAAACATATTGCTCTGCTAAACTAATTACACTGCTACCTTAATGTGGAGGGCTTCCAACACAGCAATCATTAACTAATGGTTCTGTAACTAAGTTATGGTCCAGAAACTGGAAAACTGCTTTCTCTAAAATATTTGGACTGTCTTCAAACCTGAATAAAAATCAGAGTGTGTTTGAGCTGGGGGTACGTTTTGAGCAGGCTTCTATTTTTTCATTTCAGATCCCACCCCACTATTTCTTACTGTTCTTAGGCTTCCTCAGAAGGTTCCTCTTGCTCTCTCAGTTCTCAGCATTGTGTACCTGAATTGAACTTTGGTGCAGAAAGGTGAGCAGTTTGGTTTAGTTCTCTCCTCAGTGTCAAGACTTAAAGGCTCTCAACAGAGAAGTTTTATAAATTAAGGTTGCAATTTTTCAATCTTTTCCATATTACCACAATAGATGAGATGTTGAAACTCTGAACTAGGAATTGACAGAGGATGGGTGGAGAACCAAACCCTGTCCTCTAAACTAACAGGAAAAGAGGGCATTTAAAAAAAATGGAAATATGTAGAATAATTAAAAGAAAATTGTACCTCTTCCATCGGAGATCTCAAGTGTGCTGCTCTTAACCCTGTGGTCCTCAGCTGCCCTGTCCCACCATGGAGGTGCCTGACTACAAGATCTTGTCCCCACTGCTCAGTCACCCCCTTTGCTCTTGGGGGAGTGGTAGATGAGGGGTTGATCTGTGGACCCAGATGATGGATTCACCTGTAGATCCAGCTGATGGATTGATCTGTGGACCCAGATGATGGATTCACCTGTAGATCCAGCTGATGGATTGATCTGTGGACCCAGATGATGGATTGTTCTCTAGGCCCACACTCTCACAATGTGGTTGCAGCCCTACACTGCTGCTCCCGACCCTGCCTACATCAGCATCAATTTCCTTAAAATACAATGCAGATAGTCATGGCAACACAGTGCTTTAATAGATGTCATGGTGAGTAGCCAGGACTTCATTTAAAGGGTTGGGCAAATCAGCCTCTGCATAATCTCTGTTAGTGCCAAGTGCCTTTGGAGTGCTCATTTTGCTGCCCTGCCCTGATTTGGAGACTTTCTCTTTCCCATGATTGAGAGGAACCCATTTGTTGCACAGCCCATAAACAATCTTATATTGATGCATAAAGGAACACTCCCTGGGCAAGAACAGAAATCATTATGCAATATGTCACTATAACCTGGTAAGAAAAATTATATCACCAGTAACAGTTTAATGGTGATTGCTCAGTGCTTTCTCATGTATCCTTTTCTTCACAGGCACTGAATTCACACTCAGCCTCAACTGAATGAAATCTTTTAAAGATCTGACACCTTTCTCATGGCATTTTCATAAATATGAAAATGTAGAATATATTTCAAATAATGAATGACAGTGAAAGTATTAGGAACAATAGTGCTACTGCACTGCAGAGGCTGGGGCATTGTCAAGGTGGGTAACATCTGTTTTAGAATATTTAGAAACCATGACAAGTAACCATGGTTTCTGTCTTCTTCCTGCTCTCCATTTACACACTTCCATTTACTGGATAAATATACTGGACTACAGGAAAGGAATTGTTTCTATACTTTGAGGAAAGAGAATCAAAGCAAAGCATTCCCAGAGACTGAATGGCTGTGTGAGTCATGAAAGAGCTGCAAAACATATTGTATAATTATTCAAAGGAGTTTTTGTAACTGCTGATTGAAGTGACATTACCAATGGCAAGACTGGCAAACAGACAGTTCTCTGTCACGAAATGGTGCCAGAAAGTTAAAGCTTTAAAGTATAAACTTGAGCTTTAGGCCAACTGTCAAGGGCTACATGTATGCCCCAGTGGCAGCTACGACTCAAAATTCCTTTCTATTCTCTTGTTGAGTTGTAGCTGGTGAAAGGGGAACTTTTGCTTTTTATTTTTGAACAAGACCACTATAAATACAGTGATCTGAGCAGTAGATCTCTAAGTCATATCTTAAGGGTCTCCTTTATGTTGAATAACAATTAATTTTCTAAAGCTTTGTACTACTTAGTGCTGTTTTTCTTTAGAATCATAAAACCATGGTAGTCGTTGGCAGACTTTGCTGAGGGTGCACTCAATGCCACTGTCCATGTCACCAACGAATGTGCTGAGCTGGGACAGTCCCAGTAACAACCCCGAGGAGCACTGGCACTTGTCTCCACATGGACATGGAGCCATTGATTGCAGCTCTTTGTGAACATCCAAACAATTCCTCAGCCACTAAGTGGTGCATCCATCAAATCCATGTCTCTCTGGTTTAGAGACAAAAATGTGTGGGGTGGCATCAAGTGCTTTGCACAAGTTCAGGCAGATGCTGTCAGTCATCTAAACATCTATTTGGCTTTTATAGGGTTTTATCAGGCACTGATAGTTACTCTTTAACTTTACATAAATAAATTTCACAGCATCATACAACTTGGCTGGTTATTTGTCTGCTGGGTTCCTCATTTTTCTTAAATTTTGCTTGATTTTATCTGATTCCTTTGTCATTACAATTATTATTATGGAAAAGTGCAAAAGCTGTCTCAATAGCAAAGCCATTTTCTTTACAATCAGTAATCAAAATTGATCTGATTAACATTCCTTTTAAGTTCAGGTCTTCACAATAGAACTAATTGGTTGTATTTAATATTTTTTTTTAGATACTAGCCTTTGAGATGTTATCTGAATTAATCTAAACATTCAAAGCTTTAAAGTTGATTCTTTCAACAAGATAAAGCAAAAATCTGGCATCTAAAAAGAGTAATTTCTTTGGGGTATACTGAGCTTTGTCAAGCTTCTCAAACCTCTTGAAAATGTTAATTAGCACACAATAAAGAACAGTGAAAAATGTCTGCAGTCTTCCTTGGAGACTAAGATTTGGGACAAATAATTTTGTACGTGAAGTGAATGTGCAAGTGTAAAGAGATTTAAATATCTGATTTTAATAGGTTTCATCCCAGTGGGAGAGACACTTTTGATTATCTATGACCTATACCAATTATTGTGATTCTCCCTCTAGGCAAGTCATAATTTTAACAACTAATCAAACTAAGCCTGCAGGTTCTGCAAAATGCCAAATATGTACTTGCACTCTTGCCAGTTCCAGAGCTCATACTTGCTACCTGACCTTGTTTTGCTTAAACTACTTATTTTAAATCCATTGAAATGTTTATCTTTTAAAGCTGAAATCCTTGGGAATCAAAATAAAACTGGATATCAAATAGTCGCTTCTTTGGTTTTGGTTTCACACCAAGCATAGTCATAAAATAGCAAACTCTCATTTTAAATGAAAGTTGGTTTGATGGATGCTGAGGCTTGAAGTGTGTCAGTGGTGCAATGGCACAAGCTAAGCTAAATTCTAAAGCAGTAACCCCATTAAAATTGGTATCCAGTTCACAGTACCGACCTCATCTTGCTTTTTAGGTCAGTAGCACATCTTGTCTATTCACTCTGTGAAATAGAGTTTTTAAGGAATCTCCTTAGAGTTAGAACTGAAAAGAGAGGTGAGAGTCAGGAGTGCTTTTCTAAAAATACATTGGCTGAGCTGAAACAGGAAGATTCTGCATTTATTCATCATTTCTCCATTCAGGAAACGTGGGGAAGCTTTAGGCAGTCTGCATCTCTGTTCAATCTCTGCAGCCCTGGGCAGTATGAAATGGAGATGATTTTAATATCACCCTGCAAGAGACAGTGTATTGAGCTTATGGTGGTGTAGAACAGGGCAAATTCATGGCAGCAAAGGTATAGTAAACAATTTTAGCTGTGCATACAGTGTTGCATGTGGATCTTAGAGTTAAACCCATTTCTTTAGGTGAAATGTTTTTAGGAAGTTGTTGTTAGAGCTGTATACAGAGTGAAGGCTTGTCAACGTTCTTCACAGAAGCCAATAAAGTTATATACAGTGAAAACCCACATTTTAATGAAAGGAAATACTGCACATGTGTAAGAATACTCTCTGTGACTTGCAGGCCACAGGATGGCTGTCATATGTAAAATTAGTCCAGAATTTGAATTACTGTGGACTAGTGATGCTTCTGCACAAGTGTGCTTTGAACAAAGACAGTATACAGCTTATTAGCTGAGACTCAGGCTCTGACTGGATTTCCTGTCTCACTCTTAATGGAAATAAACATTTCCTAATTAGAAAGCTTTGGCTACAACAGCAGATGATTTTGGGCTGCTGCTGTTCAATTCAATTTGTGGTGTGTCAGCCAAGGCAGCACCTACAAAAATTACTGCACCTCTCCATTTATAATTTATAAATCTAAATGCACACCGAGGTTTTCCTAATAGGATTGTTGGGTTATAAAATCATTTGGCAAAACTTGAAGTCTTCATTGCTTCCTGAATCATCTCAGAATTTGGCTCATTGATTGGTGTATTTAGTCAACCATCTAAAAAGTTTGAAATTTGTAAGATGGTGCACAGGGGAGGTTCTAATTGTCATTATGTTTGTTTACATTAATATACATTAGTTTTTATCTTGAGTAATTTTAAAAAGTTACTTGCATTTCAATTAACAATCTTAATTTTGTTAAATGCATACATTTTGTGTAGTGTTTCCTAGTAACTTCATTCTGTTTAAACTTAGGGAGTTCCTAGATAAATGCAGAATATGTTTTGATAAGATTATTTTAAAGAACAAATAATATGCCATTAAAGTGCATTAGGAATGTTATAGAAACAAATTTAAAACTAAAAAAGAAAGTTGTGTGAGATAAAATATAACAGATGCTAAATATTTGGTCAAATGGAACAAAAAGAAAGGTGCTCTAGAGCTGTATGGAAGAATATGTGTAAGAAGTGATATAACAGTTTTTACTAGACCACCTAAGGTAATTGGAAAAGACTTGATGCCACTGAGGATCGAGCTGACATTTTGAAAGCTTTGCTCAATTTCAGTTACTCATTATCATGATGCTTTCTGCATTTCTTTCTTACAGTCAGAAGCAAAGTGGCATGGGCTGATCATTCCCACATTGTTTAGGGCCATCCCCCTTTGGATAAGATTTGTACCACAAAGAGAGAACTGGACTTGTCAAATTTGGATTAGAGAGTAAGCTAAGAATTAAGTAAATCTGGATGACCAGAGATCCTGTGTTTTTACTTTAAAGGTTTGAATGTTTAGATTAATTCAGGTAACATCTCAAAGGCTAATATCTAAATTTTGTTGGCAGAAACCTTTCTTCATTTACCAATGTAGATGTGGCTCATGGCATCACCAGAGTACTGAGTACATAGTAAAGATATTTTATCCAGTAATCACAGTCATGTTTTGTACTTCTGATTTGGAGGCTACTGATCTGGTCATGCTCTGGAGTTGAAGTCTGCTCAATATTTATGGTGAGGGGTTGTTTTGGAGCTTAATTGTGTGTGATAATGAACCTTCTCTTTGGTTGAATGCATGTAAATATAACACAGGAGGGGGTAGGAGTGGCCCACCCTGCTGCCGACACAAACACAGCTCTCCAGCCGTTTCTGGAGCTCTTCTGTCAATAATGTATCCTTTCAAGGACGCCTGATCAGATGCCTCAAGTTGTTCAATACACTGAATCAGAGACCTGCCAGAAATCTATAAAATGTGCTGTGCAGAGCTTATGAAATGCTGTTATTTTCCCCAAAAGCTGTCTCAAGGGGAAGTGTAGGTCAATGCTGGGATGAACATGTTTAAAAGTGCCCTGAGTATCCCAACATTTGCCACAGGGTTCATCATTGATTTAAGATGGTATTTCAGGAAAAAAACCCTCACTTTCTCAGGAACCAAGAACAAAGTATCACCACTACGGTTGCTGCAATTACCATCATCAACCAGGGTGCCTGGGGGTGATGAAAACAACAAATTGGTCTCCTACTCAAAAATAAACTTGTGTACCAGCAGAGAGAATCCTGCGCTAAACAAAGATTGTGTCTCTCAAGGAATTAGTAACCTCCTGTAGAAGAATTTGACTCCCTGTGATAACCCAAACACTTCAGTGCAGTGAGGACTGTGTTATGTTTGGTCTGATTTTGGAACAGTCCACACTGACTGCTAATCCTGACAAAATAACTGCATCCCAGACCTTTGGTACGTAGTGACCATTACTGTCCCTGGATAAAAACAGAACTTTCCTTATAAAATCTTTTATAAAAGAAAAAACTGATGGAACAGAAATCTTTCATACATATTAGCACTGAACAGTGAAATTCTCTCATTATAAGTAATTTTTGACTAAAATATGGTAATTACTGATTTACAAAGGCTATATGTTGATTATTCTTTGTAAGTGAGGATTTGGGTTTTTTCCCCAGTGAAAAAACAGTTGTTTCAATACTTTCATAGTGAATTGTAACATTAACTTGACTAGGGAGAGGATGCTTGTGTATAAATAATGTATTTTCCAGAACAAGATCATTTGCAATTATCATTGTAGCACCTGCATCCTTGCATTTTTGTTCTAAAACTGACTCTGCAAAGTTGGTCTTGATGCATAAATTAAGGAAAGAAGCACTTTTCCATGTTTAGGCTGTTGTTGGTTTGCTGCTTTATGTAAGAGGCAAAGGCATGCTGTTTAAGCAGGTTGTTTTCTTGAATGTTATTTGAAATTATTTTCTCTGAGTTAAGCTGTCTCATTAAGCCCTTTTGTAGTGAAGACATAATTGTGAATAAGACTGTATTTAACCTAAGAAGATTTGTATTCCCACATAGTTGTCACTATAGCGCCTGAAATATCTGACTCTTAGATTTTGGTTTTCTTTTCCTTCCAAGCTCTTAAATATGTATGTCACTTAATCATGTTGTTTGCAAATTTTAAAATGACTGTGAGTGCTGCTCTGGCATTTTCAACCTTGACACTGTGAATCTTGATAAAATACTGATTTTTGTTTTGCTACTTAAGGGGAGAGATTGTCCCAAATCTAAAGACTTCACTTGCAACCTTAATTTATATAGGTCCAATGTCTCATGTAGGATGCTCCTGTGTGTGTGTGAATGCTGCACAAAAGGATATAATGCACAATCCTCAATCCAGTTTTGTAACTGAGACTTGTGTAAACAACCATATTCACTTTTGGATGTGATGTCTGCATAGGTGAGTGTGGCCTCAAGATTAAATATTTATTAAGCTTTGAATGATTTGGGACTGAAATAAATGCCCAAACAGAAGACTTTTGTTGCTCCTAATCCAGTAATCAACCAGATTAAGTGATAAATAGTGAATTATACAGCAATGTTTCTACATAAGAAATTAAAAACAGTAGATTTGTCCAGTATATAAGCCCAAGAAGCAACTTAGTCTGGCCCTAAATCAGCCACTTCCAATCTTTCAGCAGCAGTGGGAATTTAGGAATCTTGTAACTCTCAGAACATAATCATTTTAATGGAACAACCCATGTAATAGATGTCACCAGAGGCTGAGTGAGGACTTCTGGACTGTCTGAGATCTCATATATATAAAGAAGACAATAACTTGGGTACCTTAATCAAAAACCTGATGTTTAGTAGGCTTCTGTTTCTGCCTTAAATAATTATCCATATTATTTTTTTACTATTTCTCTTTGAATTAATACATGAGATGAGTAGAAATACTGAACTTATAAATACTCTGGAGCTGTTTATTTCAGGATAAAAAAGAAGTTTTGAGCAGTTTTCTGCTTTCTTGTGTTATTATGCAGCCTTGACATTGATGAGCTGCATTTTTTCACAGTGACAAGCTGACTTGATGGAGGCTAGCAGTCTACTTCTGGAAGCAGAATGAATAGGAAGAGTGCCTGAAATTTTTGGAAATGATAGATACCTGCCACTGAGTGGTAAATGCAGTTTGAAATGACATTGTGGATAGCACACAGAAATTTTGATTTTCAAGTTAGTAATGCACAAAGTGCCTCCAAATACTTCTTGTGTCACCTGTTAAAATAGGTGTAACTAGATTTTGCTCTAGTCAAATGACACAAATCTGAAATAATTGTCCTCAGTTTGGTGCAGCTGCACCTTAGTAACTGCACTGCAGTTTTGCTGTAAAGTTATTATTGCCCTCTGCTTCAGTGACCATTCTTTTGTGCGTTATGCTTTTAATATAAGGTCATCTGGAAAAGTGGGCTCCATAAATAGGACTTTACTAGTGCCTTAATATATGGAAGATGTTTGTGGTGATGAACAGTGGTATAGAATTATATGTTAAATTAAAAAAAAAAAATCCTCTACTTGGGCTATTTAGATCTAAGTTATTATTTTTTTTCTTCTCCCTGACTTACCATGTAATTCAACTCCTACTAAGAAACTATTTTCTTCCCTAAATGTCAATTAGTAAAGGTGCACTGTTATATTAAATGCAAGTTCTAACTTTGATTTCCTTTGATTTAATCCTGCTCTGTGAGTCAGGGTCCAGCTACCTGGTAACCCACCTGGGCAATCAAATAATAAATCACTAATTGATCACGTTTTTTCCCAAGACACATAATGAGAGAGAGAGTGAGCTACTTGGTATTCCAGTGTGTGCAGAGCAATTTAGGCTGAATGGGACAAGATCCATTTGTGCATTTGGGAGCTCATTGGAGTGGAGAGTCCCCCTGGAGCTGCAGCATCAGGAACATCTTTAGTTTGTTGGCAGTGAGAACTGTGCAGTGTCCTTCAGTGTGTGGGTGGGTTTGTGTGTGTGCTTGGTAACTGCAGACTCCAGCCCTTTGTTGTGTATTTCACAGGGCTCAGTTCATTTTATAACACCTGCTGTTCCTGGTGTTCATGGATTAGAGCTGCCTTTGGTGTTAAACAGTTCTGGCTCCAGTCATCCCTCACACCTGAGAAAGGGTTACCATGATTATTTAGGAGTAAGGTGTGCATTTAGCTGATGTTTTAATAAAACCATGAACAGAAAAATGCAAGGACATAGGAACTTCCAGAGATTGCTGTGCATTGAAGAAAAACATAGATATTGGATGCAGTCAGAAGACAGACCCACCCTACTGGAATGCTTTAAAATAGTTGTTGGAACTGCACCTTTTTTTCACTAGGACTTTGCCCTTTTGCATTTACTCTGAAATGTGAAAGTGAGGGTGGAACCTCAGCAGTGCCACAAATGGTCCAGAATGTACCCATATACTCCAGACTCTCAGTGGTACCTATGTACCTTTTCATAGTGTCAGTTCTTTGAAAAAATGAGCATTTTCAACAGTCTGGAGATTTCACATATTTTTTACTGCAGAAGACTGTATAAAATATGCATTTTCAGGGATATTTCCTAAAAAAATTCTGTAAGTTTTCTCTAGGATTGTAAAGGGACTCTGTGCAAATTCCCCCCAGTAAAATTTACCTTTCAGCCTCTCTGTTGTAGTTAGGGGCAATATACTCCAAATCTTAATCAGCATTTCATTGCACTACTATGTTTTACTGCTGCATAAAGAATACAAAATTTTCTTTCCTCAGTTCCACATCATGACTGCTGTCAGCAGCAATCCATGGTTAAAATATGAAATTAAAGTACTTGATTGCTGAGTGACGTTTTTATAGCATTTCAGATATACCAGACTGTCCAGGTAAAAGAGGCAAAATGTACATTTTTGCCCAAATTCTTGCTAAGCGTGTTATAACTGTGCTTAGGACTCACGAGCTGCTTTTGCTTAGAAATATTCAGAAGAATTAGAAAGGCAATAAGGATTAGTTACCTGTTAAACTTCCATTAAAAAATCTTCTGCATATGCAATGATTTGAAGTACTTTGTTGTGTCAGTTAAGGTGATGCTGGCTTATGCATTCACAGATATGAACACTTACGTTTGGCTGATTTCTGCTGTGTTCATCAGTCACTTCTGGCATGGAGATGGACACTTCTCTCTGGGGGTTTCTGTGGCACACAAAGGTGTCTGACTGTAGCTCATTGTTTTGCTCATCAGGTCTGTCACTGCTTTCAAATCCACTTGCAAAAATTCTCTCAGGAGGGCCCATCCCCATAACAGCAATGGACTGGATAAAAATGACAGTTTTTACCTTCACTCTGCATCGCAAGACAAGGTTTTAAAACTGCAAGCTGGTTCAGGAAGTGAAATGGCATTAGATGGAGTGTGATGTCACCCATACCTCAGTGTACATATGCACATCTGAAATAAATGAAAAATCATTAACTCCCTTCAGTTTGATCCTGCAAGGGTAGCAAAATCTCATGTACTTTGGAAAAATGTTACAGCATCACTAATACTGAATATCGTCTCTTCATTGTCATCTTTATCACATTATATAAGGGAGATAAGTGTCATGAAGGAGTTAACCCCCTCTTTTGTTGGCCTCATGAAATACTTAGAGCTCCTGAAATAAATTATTCAGCAGATTCTAGTATTTTTGGATTTAAATATAGATTATTTATTTCCTTCTTCAGTAAGCACTGGGTATCAAGGCTGGCAGATCCCCAAGGAGGCTTGCTCAGAGTTGCAGCACTGAGCTCTCAGGTGTCTTTGATCTGAGTTGCCAACATTTTCAGAAAAAGAATCAAGAAGACTTAACCTAAAAATGAGACTTGTGAAGGTCTGGATGCCTGATAGGGAACCACCAAACAGCTAATTATTAACTAACCACTTACATCCTCTTCTCTAATATGGAAGTTTATCTTCACTGGAGATAATCACTTTCTACTCAGGTCCACTTTTCAATTCCTTTCCATGTACAAGAAGCTAGAGGAATATTGCTCTGAGTAGAGCCAGGTGAAATTCCTGCGGTCACGACCACATTTTGAATAAAATCATCCCAGTCTGAGCCACCTCAGACATTATAGAAGTGGGATCTGTTCTTCTCAGTACCACAGGACATTTATTATTAACTTATAATATCTATACACCATTCATATTGTGGGAAACTAGTGAACTTTTCACCCTTGTAACAGTACTGGAGATCTTTGGATGTTCCTATTCTGCCAGAATAATTTAGCACATTTATAATTGTAATCAATGAAGTTAGTGATTTCTAATCGAAAAAAAAAATAGGAAAAATAACAGCGATTTACGACTTAAAATGTATTTGGGTGGTTTTTTTTTTTTGTTTTTTTTTTTTGGGTGAAGTAATTTTATTGTGCTGACTAAAATTCAGTCATTTAAAATCTGATTTCATTGTGTTAGGCCTTAGTAGTAAACAGGAAGCCAGGAACGGTAAGTATTTAATTGGCTTATCTATATCAAATGATCAAGGAGATTTTGCTGTATAGCATAATATTTCAGTGCTTTTATTAAATTTTCTTTTTAGTAGGAAGAGTTTATGTTGAATTTCTGAGACGTTTCCTTACTGGATTTTTAATGCCTACTTTTGTAGGTTAAATGTTCCCTTCAGTGAAATACACAATAAATCAAGAAAGGTTGGTTGGTTCGACTGCTTGAGTGTGGTACAAGCACAGTAATCAAAGAAAGGAGGAGATGAGATTTCTGATACTAGCAGTAATATTTCTTTTGAACCAGGACTACACAGCATTGTGGTATTCCTGCTTTTCAGTATTTTAAATACACTGCTGCCTCACCTAGTGGGCTTTCTTCCAAGCATGAATTTTCAGAGTTGAATATGATGGGTGAATAAAGCATCTCTCGCAATATCATTTTTGGTTTTGGATACAGTCATTCTGGCCAAAGTGTCTTCTTGTCACCTTGCACTTGGTACATGTGTAATATTTGATTTTGTTCATAGCATCAAAGAGATGCAACTCCTGCTTTCCAAGGACTGTAAAGTCTTTGTTTTGCAATGAGACTTTTTCTTCAACCTGAAATATTTCATACATGTGCACAGTAATGGTAAGTGTAATTATTATTAGGCATTGAGATAAGTCACTGCTCCCATGGTCTGTGTTAAACCTCCCTGGGTTATGTTTTATTTTTTAAAAACTGGAATGGAAAATCTCCAGCATTTGACATTAATAAAGACAGCTAGTCAAAGCTTTGTATAACTATATGTATCTGCCTGGGAAAATATGGTGGTAATGGAGAGGGATACAATTCCAGTGGCTGCCTAGTCCAGTACCAGTTTCCAGAGGAAGTGTGAGCACTGGAATTTTAACAAAGGGAAAACAATATTTTAAGGTATTGCTAAAAGAATGCTCTGGCCAGTTCAGATGACTGGAATCACTTACCATCCTTTTAATAAGCTCAGATGCTACCACAAATAACTGAGGATTATTCTGAAAAAAAATAAAATAATTTAACCTGATTCTGATCCCTAACTCTTAGGAAAAAAATTGATTTCTGTAATCAACAGCAAATTTATCTGATGGAGAAATTATTTTGATGAAAAATCATTATATAATGGAACATTATTTCATTAAAGATATGGGGTAAAATCATATGAACTTTCTCTGGGAGACATGGTAATTTTCCCAACCTCCTCCTTTAGAAGGTGGACAAGGTGGTCGCACTCTTTCCGAGACTGTGAGCTAAAATAAAACAGTGCTTGATAACTTAGGCAAAAAATGAGACTAACTCTCCAATTGAAATATTCTGTTCTCATCCACATTCACCTAATGAAAATAAAGATCATCTTTGAATTTATCTTTTGAATACTTCAGATTCACTTTTGAAACAGCATACATGATAAATTACAGATTTTTAGCCTAGAAGATCTTACTGTCTTGCTCTTCCACTTAAAAGCTTGAAGGTTATTTTAATAGCTTAAATTACACTAACTTAAATATTCTGAAAGTTAGAATTAATTTTTCCTACATCCCCTGGAGCTCTGAAGACAATTCTTAGGTCAGTTTCACTAAAAGAAATGATATTTGATTACCATTAAATGTCACACCAGCCATGGTGCACTAATATGGGAAATATTCTACTACATGAGGAGCTGATGTGGGAACACTCATTAACCTGCTTCAGTGCTGCACTGCTCCTGATGAAGGAGCTCAACAGTGAAACAGAAGAGTTTCATGCAAACTGTGAAATTTAGGTGCTGGAGTGCAATGGATGGAGTTTCTAGATGCAAAAATTCAGATACTAAAAGCTTTAAGATACTAAATATTGCCAGTCATTTTTGTAACTGTGCTGCATATTAACAGCTAAACAGAGGTACAACTTTGTTTTTTTTTTTTTTTTAATTGGTTGTCTAATTAGAAAGGACAATGTTCTCTAAATCAGAAGAGACTGAATACTCAGTTTGAGATTTAGGAAAATCATAGTTTGTACCTGAACAGTCATCTTGCTACAGACTCAGCCACTTCATTCAAAACTCACCACTGATAAGTTCTCTCTGTGCTCTTACAATTTTGTAGTCAAGTCAAGGCCATGTTGTTACAAAAATGTCACCAAGAGTATTTTATTTTCTTCAATTATTGTATGTATAAAATAATATAAACATTCAGAAAACAAAAATTGCAAATCAGGCCTTACCACAGAACTCATGAGAGTCACAAACAGGAGCTTTATGGAAATTGGCTTAAAATAGAAGATGGGTAAATATTTTCCATGACCAATGCTAGACGTACATGTAATATAATAGAAACATGTTTAATTAAAAATCCTTAATTACTAAAGTTGAGAGAAAAAAATAATTAAAAAGATATGAGCACTAAATATTTGGATTGCTTCAAAGTATGTAAAAAAGAAATTCCTAAACAAGTTTCTCATTCTGGATTCCTATTTAAAACAGACCTCAGAAACTGTATTGATGGTCAGTGCAAAATGTACAATATCTAAAACTTTATAATAGAAAAAGAGTACTGCAGCTTTATGGAAAGTTCCTAAAAGATTCTGGAATTTTTTTTTTTAATGAGGGAGTCTCTATTTGTGATATCCCATTTTACATTAATTTGCAGTGGGTGAGACTGGCACAGCAGACTGTCCCTGGTGAGCACCTCTGTGAATTTTTAGTGCCAGAATCACAGGCTGAGCTGTGCAAACAGACATCCTATACCTGTGTTTTATAAGGCTATTTTTGCACGGAGTTTTAGCAGGTGTTAGTATAGCTAATGCTGCACTTAGGTTTGATTTCAGTGGATTTTCAAAAAGTTTTAAACACTTGGCTATACAAAATCTCATTCCTTCCCTCAAATTACCTTAATTCATTGCCTTCTTGCTATGATAGTTTAATTGAGTGTAGGGTATAAAGCTAATTTACTTCTCTTTTGCCGTCCTGATAGTTCTCATTTTCTTTATTGAAATAGTAATTACTGCCTTTAGATACAATAACTGGGAAATTACTTTTTCTAATAACTTAGGTTATCATATCATCATCGTCATAGTAAAAATCATTGATGCACCAAAAAGAGTTTTGTGACTTCAAATTAGCTTAAAGTAGCTGATATTGCTATAAAAAGTTATATTTGTATGGTCATCATTTAACCTTTCTTCAACAGACTTCAGTGTTCTGTACAGGAGGTAAAAGACTGGGAAAATACAAGTTTACCTTTTTGTATTTCACATACTATTTTTAGGTGTTTAGAAATACATCCAGTTCTTTTAGATGAAATTTGCTGTTTTCACAGAATTTATCCCTCTACCGAATACCTCTGAATGGTAGAAGTTAAAGAAACAAAGATTTAGTGATCTAAACCAGATCCTTTCTGCAATTACATAAGCACAGGCCATAAAAGAAGGTTTAAGTGTCAAAAAAAGAGCAATGAAGTGTTGATAATTACTAAAGGTGATTATGTGAGGTCTATGTTAACTACTTTAAAAAATGAGAAAACTGACACTTTTAAAATGTGTATCAGAAGAATTACTACATAAGCACTTACACAGTGGATATGTGGGCAATTAAAGCTGAGGCAAAGAGTTTTTGATTGCTCATCTTCTGCAAACTGAGGGCACCATAAGTGGAATAGAAAATAAAATTGTGGTTTTTAGTGTGTAGAGATCATACAACTGAATTTTGCTCTTGCTAGCTTAATTAAATAATTCAGTGTAATTCATTTTTATTCACATGTTCATCAGACAAGATCAGCTATAAATGGGAATGTTTTCCTCCCTTTTGTTCTGCTGTCAATAATTATTTTGCATATAAAAATTAGATGTTTTCCTTTAGAGTTCAGGATAAGAAGGGATCATTACACAGCCAAGTGGGACAGGTGGAGTAGGACAAGGCTCCATGTGCTGGATCTGAAGAACTTCCTTGCAATGTACAAAAGGTGATGATAAAATTCTACAAATAATATAGAAAAAAATGTATAATCTATTTATAGGACTCATTATCCAATCTGTTATTGAATATTTCCATGATTTCACTGGGCCAGAGTCCAAAATACTTGAGTTTTGAGATGTCTGTGCAATAATAGGCAAGTTCATATTCCTTCACCTGCATCCTGGGAATGCTCTTCTCTACAATGCCAGCCATGAATTTCCATGGGAAAGCTGTGAAGTGTGGTATCATTTAATCCCATAATTATAGAGAGTTAGCAACCATTAATAATGGTTATTCCTTTTACTTGGCAGAACAAGGTCACTTGACTTGATGTTTAGGCACTACTTTAACAATAGCTGTATTATTAACAGGAGTTGCAATGTCTCAATAGGGAGCTGGAATATGTTTAGAGTCTCATCATTGAAATTATTCATAATGTAAAATTAACCAAAAAACTCCACCAAAACCCAAAAAACAGCAACAACAAAAAACCCAACAGCAACAACATCACCCCCCCCCCCAGAATTTTCTGGATGGTGGAAGAGGTTTGGGGTTTTTTTCCCTTGCGGGATCAGAATTTTTTTGACTCTAAATTAGTCTCAGTCATGGGGATCAGTTACTGGTGTGACTTTTGAGGTCTGTGTGCCGTGGTTGTGAGTCTTTGCATCTCCAGTTCAATGTTTGTGTCTCTGGGAGCTGCTCTCTCAGTTGCACTGTGAACACAGGCCATGTGTCCTGCTGCTCTGAGCTTGAATCCTGTGTCCCTGTCACCTGATGGGCCACATGAAGGATGCTCAATGCCAGGAATGGAGCAGGCAGCACCTCCAGCTGTGGCTGCTGATGCTCAGTCAGTGCCTTCTGTCTTTGCCTTATCAGAAAACCCAATTTGAGCTAGGACAGCACTGAGCCCCTGGGTCTGAGCCTGTGCCACAATATTGGTATGAAATGGTTGTGGTTTGTCCCAGAACTTGGTGGATTGTGGTGGCAAGGAACTGGTCTATCTGAGGCATATTGGAATGAGAGGTAATATGCTCTGTGAGCTTTTCCAAAACATGAATTACTTTGGATGTTGCTTTGTACCAGGCAACCAAAATTAGACTGCCTTTGTATGAGGCAAGATTGATACAACAGCACGAAAGAGTACAGAGTGGTTTTATTGTCACATGGCCACCTAACGTTTTTCTGTCTTCTTGTCTCTTACAGAACAACAAAAGAAACTAAAATCACACTATATGTCTTTCTTCTTATACCATTTCATCTCTTTGGAGACATAAATTCAATATTATGATCTATAATTGCAATACAGCTTCTCAGTGCTTAAACTGATCATAATCAATGATTTGCACAGCATGGGGTACTGTTATCCATTGCAATTTTGTGATATAATTTTAAATATTACAGTGTATATGGAATTGCTTGTCCTCATATTTTTGTATTTTTGCTCTTAAATTCTGTCCTCTCTATTCTTTCTACCATTTCCTGCAGCAGTCCACACATCAGTACTAGTGGTAGAAAAGAAATTATGATGCCACCACGTGCTTCCCAGGAGCTTTGGCTTAGTTAATGCTGGAAGTGTATTTCTCTTCTCTTGTGCAAGGTCAATCTCTCTTCTTTTAGTGGTAAAAGACACCAAATGCTCTGTGCTGCTTTTTGCCTGGTATATTGGCTAGAAAATATGACACATCTCAGCTCACAGATTTCCCAGTAATAAACTATATGTTTTCAGCACTTCCTAAGTGAAGAAGATGGCAATATCTTTGAATCAAAGGCACTGCAAATAGAGAGGTCTTTCCCTGAAGACATGCATATCAAATATTTAAAATGGAATGGGAAAAGACAGTAAAGAGACTCCCATCTGAAACATTTTGCAGGAAGCAGGGTTTACTTCTCTAAAGAACACTGCACTGTGTATCACAGAGACAAGCTAAAGCTTGTGCTGTAATGGCTTGAAATAGTAAAATATCACCAGGGTGATTTATCCATGGCATAACTCTCTTGACTTCAAATAGCCTTATGTGTTTTGCACCAAAGCTCCAATTTGCCAGAAAGAAAGGAGTGCACCTGGTGACGGTTATTTTATTCCAGTATAGTGCTGGCTTCAAGATGTAAATAATAAAGGCCTGGATGAAAGAAGGAGGCTTTGATTTTGTTCATTTTAAATAACAGCAGTTGACTGCATTCACAATATAGTTCCTGCTATGAGATTTTGCCAGTAAGAACATTCATGACTTTATCAGGCACCTTTAATAAAAAGCAAACAAAGCTGTCTGGTGTCTGCACATTGTTCCAGAGGTGCTTCAGCAGAGCTGGTGTGTCAGAACCCTACAGAGCTCTGAGTGGGCAGAGTTTTCAGATCTCTTGAGGCCTGGACAAGACTCCCTGGAGAAATAAAAAAACTTAAACCACTTCCTCATTCATTCAAATGTGTGTTGGATTAAGTCTTAGGAGCTCAATAAGGATTTTTCCCCCATGTTAATATACTGCAATATCCATGTTCTGCAGGGTATGGTTTTGTAATTGTCAGATTTTAACCAGCATTAATAGTGTCTTAGGAGGATGTGGGGAAATACATCAGTGACCCATGCTTGCTGCTGAGTGCATTGATGATCTGGTGATGTATCGCTGCTTTGAAGCAAAATCTCTGACTTCTTGTCAGACTTTTACTGCTGTTTACCTGAATGTACACGTGTGATTTGACAGATCTGTCTGCTTTTAAATTTGGTGGGCTGATCTGTTTTTAGACAGGGATTTGTGCTGATGAGAGCTGTTACAGTGCTGCTTTATCAGTATTCCTGCTAACTCATAATTGCTCTAGACATGCCAATCAAGCTCCATCCTCTGTCGTGCTAAGCAGGGAGCAGAGTCTGACCAGCATTTTTAACCAGCTAAGGGAGCTTTTGAGATTGACTTACCTTTTGAAAAAAAACATGAATGCTCTATAGGGCCAGATGGAACATAACAGTGTTCTTAGCACCCTACTCCAACATTCACCTGCAAATGTGATTTCCTGGGTAGTACCTGTGCATATTTCATTCAGGTCCTCAGCAAGCATATCTGCCTTGGAAGTCAGTCCTGCTTCCAGCAGGAGGTTGGACTAGATAACCTCCAGAAGTCCCCTTCAAGGTAAATTATCCTGTGATTTTGTGATTTCATATATAAAGAGTTGTTACATCAGATTATTCTCTAACTCATTCTGTTGGTGCTCTGGCCTGATTTGCTGGAGTATTCTATGCAGCCAAAACAGCTAGGGGTGCACTCTGGAAGAGTAGAAATAATTTATTTGATACCTTTGTAATAAAGGTTCCCAGTCTTTCCTGCATGTTCTACATGAGCAAGCAGGTTTTGTGTGTTCAAAAATGGTAAAACTCGAAAAAATTCTTTAAATATTTAGCTTGAAAATATGATACTACTAAATGATACATCCTCTTAAAGGCCAAGGCACTGCTCAGTGTTTAGCAGAGCATGTCTTTGAAGCTGCCAGCCTAAACATTTGAGCTTTGGTTCAGCCTCCTTTGCCTCTGAAGTACAAAAGAGGATGACAAGAAATAAGGGCAAATCAGTCTCAGTCATGGGCTAAGTGGAAAGTCTGGAGCAAGAAATCCTGCCTCTGAGATTTGGCTGCAGAACACACAGATAACTGTTTAACCTGCTGTGGCTCTGCAGACAGGAAAGAAATGTTAAATCATCAAACACAATATTCTTTATGGTTCTGTTCCTGACTTTTTTTTCCCCATTGGGAAGTTTTCATGAGGTAAGGGCATGAACTCAAACCACTTGGCAAGTGTACAAACTGACCTTTAATCACCAAAGATAATGGGATGTAAAATCTACATTTGTATTAGGATTGTTGCACTGGCAGAAAAAAGGAACCTCTTTGTAGCTTCTGTCCTTTCTGACTTAAAATTTTATGACCAGCTTTAATGCTACTACTGTGTCAAAGATGAAGGAATGTGGTTTAATGTTAGTGAAAAGCTGGACTTTAAGTATTCCCCAGATAACTATTCTGAGAATTTAAACTGTATTAAAAATCAAAGTAATTTTAGGTGAATTTTCTATTGAATCTCACCTTTTCCTTCAGCTCTAAATTTTAAAGAAAGAATCTTATTCAAAATACATTCCATGTTTGCCTCAGTCAAAGTGGTCTTGCCCTCTGTGCTGCTCCTGTGGATTTCTCTTTCACACTTTACTGCAGCCACTGCTTTGTTTTGGTCTCTAATTGTTTTGCAAAGCATTTTTTGTTGTGACACGCAAGAGGTGAGTCGAGTGGCAATGGCTAGGGTGAGCCTCAGCTTGGTCTAGTTGGTGTTATTCATTTATTGAGTTACAAAAATAAAAACTGTAGGTTATAGGGAAATAATTGGAGTGATCAAAAGTTTGCTAGGATGCAGTGGGAATCTTCCTGCTGATTTCTCTGCTTTTCATCAGGCTCCTCAATTACATTTTTATTGTCTTTACGGTTGTTACACTCCCTTGTCCTGGCATGTTTAATACTAGATCTGTAAACTCTTGTGAAAGGTGATCATGTCTTTACTTCTACTGTAGCAAATAGGATTGTTCCTCAGTCTTGGCTAACAAATTTAGGTCCTACAGGGATAATAATAATAATAATGATAATTCAATTAACATAATTTTATACATTCAAGTGTGCTTGTTCACATGTCTGTTGCAAATACTTTAATCTTTTATCTCTGTCTTGTTCAGGCTTGTATGAAGCAAATGCAATTGTGTGTTGAAACAGGAGGCTGATCCCATGATCAGCCTTTTGTGTATTCTTAGAAACATAAATTGTATCATTCAACTTCATCCCCTTGCGCAGCTCCATGAAATATAATCAGAAGTTGTTGACAGGGATTCAATAAGTGGTATCTGAAATTAAGCCATGTAACCAGTCTTAGCAAAGGCTTAACAAGGGTTGGAGTTGTACATTTTCCAATTTGGGTATGAATGGTGTCATGGGAATGGATTAATGTCCTGCCATTTTCTGTCCTTGTTACAATCTTTTTTTTTTCCCGAAGAATGTCATATCAGAATTTTAATGTCTTGTATAATCTGTGAATTATATCATTGTGCTCTACTGCTTTGACCTTTTCTACATACTCTAATTTGATAGAGTAGCCATTCCACTGCTCTCTTTTTTAACTGCTTTATTATCCCATAGGGAATGTGTAGTCTGGGCAGACATTCAGAATGCACTCCACTCTCATTTTGACGTCGACTGTCTGCCTTTTCATTGCTTTACAGGGCTGTTACTCAGGCTTCATATTCATTAATTGGTACCTAAAAGGGAAGGAGGCTTATCAAGGAATGCTTTAAAGAGAGGAGCTTGGAAGGAATGACATGTATCAGAATACTGAGAAGTCAAAGTAGAGTTGCATAACATATTTCTTAAAGTAGTGTAACTACATACATTCCCAGAATTAATTTGTACTATGACAAAGGTGATATCAAAGTGGAAAAAGGAATAATTTTCACCAGCTCTCATTATGATGTGGAGATAGTACACTTGTGGCCTCAGTGCCATAATGATGGCAGAAGGTGTGATGAATAGGAGATAGCACCAGACATTGCATTTTGGAAGAGTACAGGAATAATGTTCCAATGTTATCAGTGCCACATCTGTGGTTGAATGAGACCAAAGTATTAAAACTATGAGAAAAATAGTTTAATTTCACAGTTTTCTTTTGAAGGTTTATGAGGAGAGTGAATGATTTCACTTTCTCTGATGCCCTTACAGAGTTTTGCCAGTCTGCTGTGAAAATGGTTGTTCTTTGGCACGTGTCAAAAATGCTTTAGCTGTAATTTCACCTCCTATTTTGTCAAACTTACTCTGGCTTAATTATTGAACAAACGTTTCATGAGATTTTGTACTTAATGTACTCCTTGAGTAAAATAATAGAATTCACT
>VZTZ01002025.1:0-42374 GCA_013400955.1 Drymodes brunneopygia
GGGGCGGTAGCGGCGGCAGGGAGGGAGCGCTCCCCCGCGGCCCGCCACGGAAGGGCGGCGGTCGGCCCGGCCCAGCCCGGCCCGTCCAAACGGTCCCGGGCGGGCTAAGCGGGCCGGGCGGGGAAAGGGGCTCCTCTGTCGGGGCTGCGGGCAGCGCCCTTGGCCCCGGGGGAGCCCGTGCCACCGGTGCGTATAGCGGCGTGCTCGCGAGGGCAACTCTGCAGACAACGGATCAATCAGCTTTCCTTTCCTCTTTGGGTTGTCTGTGACAGGCACCTGCTGCGGGCCGATGTGGCCGCCAAGTAATTAACAGGCGTGTCTTCACCAGGTCCTAAGTAGCCTGAGCACGGCTCAGGAGGGAGATGGAAATAACCTCTCTGGCTGATACCTGGACAGTTTCACCCTCACAGGAAACTGGGATAATAAAAAAGCATCCAAATCTCTTAAACCCTCTTTTAGTGCCTTAGCCAAAGCCCAAGCTCTTTATTTAATAATGTAAGAGCTTTCAAATATTCTTTTAGCACAGTCCAACAGCTATTTATATTTCATTATGAAACATTTTGTTGAGTTAAAAGTGCTAAATAGCTACTTTATTCAACAAAAAAAAAAGAGAAAAAGAATCATACATGTGCACCCCCCCAAATTCCTCACCTCTTTTTATTTAATTATTCACACTACACTTTTGATTGACTGCTACTAGAACAACTTCAGCAGCAGTAGGTGTAGATGGACTGCTACCTGAATCACTACATGCCATTTTTTGTCCAGAACAGGAGTTTCAAATATTAAAACCAAGATAATACATCTACACATACTTAAAAGAAAATTTATGACTCCTTAGATGCACTGTTTCCTTAAGGCCCATTAACAACATTTATTTATCCATCAAAAGGAAACTGCTAGAAATTAAAATATTCTTTGATCATTGGAGTAATTTTCTAGACAAAAGATGAACAAACATATAACTCAGACAAAAATATAACACAAAAAATTGTCATGGTAATAATTTGAGGTATCAGCAGCCTTCAGTTATCCTAAACCATTAGTAGCAAAGTGACTGTTAGATACAAACTGAGATAGGAATGGGGTCCTGCAGTGTGCAACCTCGGGCAGGGCTCTGTGGGAAGGTTCTCACTGTCTCCAGCTGCTTCAGGTATTTTACAGTCACACCATGCACGACTCACGGATTTTTCAAGTAATTAACTCCTCAATTATGTAAAAGATTATTCTCCACAAAATGACATGACTAAGACTGAGCTTAATCAAGGTCAATTCAGTGCAATGATTCTCAGTGGCATTTAATTTGCTGTTTCCATTTAAGAACTGAAATGGCCGTGCCGGAAGTTTTTATTACTTGGTTTAATAAAAGATTCCATGTCACTGCTTCTTATAAGCTTTTTTATAAGCTTTCCCTTGTTTGTTTTGTTATGTTTTCCCTTGTTTATATTCTTTCTGTCATGGGCAAACCAAAATTTTTAGCTATTATCATCATGCATATCCTTCTAGCTTTTGCTGGCCCCTATTTTTAAGTTTTCATGTGAATAAGAAGTATATCTCTGTGAAATAATAAGAATAAAGTACGTAGTGAGAGTGATATGCTCTGCTCATTTTCTTAAACAGTAAATTAATTCTACTGTATGCTTAACAAATAATCTTTTGGCAGGAGAAAGTTAAGAGAATAGACATGCAATCTTTGATGAAGAAGTACAGAAGAAAGGATTCTCACCTACTGAAGATACTCCCAATAACTAGGGAAACACTGCTTCAGAAAGATTTTCCCTTAGCCATTTCAAATACATTTTTGTTTTGATAAAATGTGATTGTCTTTTTCAGTTGAGAAAGAATGTACGTTAAGAAAAAGAATAAAAATATTTCTGCATGTATTGTAACATTTAGAAACATCTGAGACTGCTTTCTTCTTCAAGAAGTATCAATGCAGGACAAACAACAGACTTCAGAGTTGGGAACCTATTGACAGCATTTTGCTACAGCTTGCAATAAAGCCTCATGAAACACAAGGGCTCTGCATATGGAATGTGCCCTTACAAATCTCCAGGAACTCTGCCTCGTTTTGCAGAAATACAGCCATCTGTTAATATCTGGAAGGGTTTGGACAAGAGAGACTTCTAGAAAAAGCATGCCCTGCGATGTCAATTGCTGGACTAAAAATGATAAAAGGCCTACATGGGACAGCTGGGTTCTAAAGATCCACAACTGTTCAGTGTTTGAGCCTGCCTTGCTTTCTTCCATGCTCTATCTTGCTCCTACAGCTGTGATCTACGCGGCTCCATCCTGCATCTCTCAGCAGGATGCCTTCTATCAGGTAGCAGCAAATGTTGTGTTGGCTCCTGGCTGGCCAGGTTCCATCAGCTCCAGCAGGGAGTGACTGTGTGGACTGCTCACATCCACGGGCTAACACCAAAGAACTGCATAAACATCATCTGCTCATCCCACCTTCCCCCTCCATCCCCCGCCTCGAGATTTCAGTTTAAAGCGCTATTTTATTTGTGTTTGAAAATTATACTTGGTCTAATAAATACATTCAGTTAAACCAAATAAACACACACAGACACAAAGAAAGTCATAATTATTTTTAAAGCATCTTTTCCATTTTTCAAACAGCCACAGAAAACATCAAACATTTCAAAAAGTCAATATTAATATTGACTGTTTAATTGATATATTAATAGAAAAGCCAGTAAGAGCTGGTCACATGATGACTATGTTCTGCTAAAATGATAAAGCAGTGAAAATGCCAGATATTTCAACTTGCCTGATTTCATCTGAAATGAAAAAACACTGTATGTAAAATTAGCTATATATTAGCATAACATTTATTAATAGTCTGCATGTTACATTATACTTATGTATATATACCAAATACATGGATTATCTACATACTATGCAATGTACATTGTATATATAAATAGATAGGATATATAACACATAATAAATAATATATTTTACATAATTCCACAAAACATTCATATTTATTACATAATGTAAACTGAATAGTATATTCAGTATATGCTTACTACATATATATTACATTAATGTAATAGTCTGTTATGTTGGTAAGACACTCATTTGTATACTGTATACCTGTATCTTTTTTAATGCAAACCAGAAATAGGAGCAGGAAAGAATCTGAAAGAAAATGGAATAAATTGAGAACCTACCTGACGAGAGGATTAAACTGGCAGAGTTGCTTATTCTTTCAAAATTAATGCTGAAAGATAATGTAATTGTTCTTTACATAACCAGTCAGAGAGTTAAAAGATCATGAACAGAAAAACAGTCTGAAACTAAAGAACAATAATAGCACTGAAATAAAAAAGTGTAACCCCTTCACTAAATCTGGGGTGAAAATTAGAATCAATTTTTTTAACTGGAGAAAACTTCTCTGAAACAGTTACTTACTTTTTGACAGCTTGGTTCAGAATATTTTAGAAGCTACTTCTGAAGCAAGTTTGTTTTGCAAAAGATACATAAGGATGTAAGTAACAGTTCAAACTTTGCTTTTCATTTCCACACTGCTCTACACAGCAGTAAATGCCTTCTTAGACGGTCATATTTTAAATGCAATATGGCAATTATACATGGAATTTGTTGTATTTCTGAAAATCAGTACAAAATTGATTGGATAAATTGTTGATGAACGAATTTCAGGGATGAGAAGTCAGTAGAAAATTGCATCTCCAACTTTCTCCTTACCTGTTTTTTCTGCTTTCATTATCAGTTTGCATCTTAATTTTTACACTAGAAACTGAACTTTTGCTATACAGCATGCCTCAGACATTTCAAATGTAACAATTTCTCTGGAATCAGAATCTCCCACTAAGCAACTAGTTCACACCTCTGTACTGCAAACTCAGTCTGATATATATGAATTCTTTTGGAAGCCTTTTTGATCGTCATTGGACAGTACTCAGAAATCTGGCACTGAGTTGCCTATAGTGCTGCTCGGTGGTTTTTCTTCTGAGTCAGTTACAGTTAGGTCAGAATGCACGATAGGCTTCCTTCAGCAAAAGATCTCATTTTTCACCAAGTCATTAAGACTTCGACACACTCAAGTCAAAATCCAGATTTTTTTCTGGATGAACTACCAGCACATGAACTACCTCAGCCGCATTTCATCCTCCTGAAACAGCCAGCAGCTCTTCAGGGGACAGATGTGATAATGACAGTGCCCTGCGCTCCCTTTCCCTTACCAAAGATGGCTGCGGAGCGGGCCCTTGCTGCCCTCAGCTCTGATGGCTACCACAACATTTACATGGACTTCCTGCCCACAAAAAGGACAGACACAGTGGGCTCCTGCTGCCCTCACCGAACATGGCTGCGAGGTACTCTGCCTGCTTCAGCTGTGTGACACCGTTTGCAGAAACGAAGCAGGAGCTGACACTTCCTCCCTCCTCCTCCTCTTTCTCCTCCTCCCCTGAGCACAGCACAGCGGCCGAGCGTTTCACACAGAACTCCTCACCGACCTGTTGCTCTCCACAGTTCTGGGATGTACACTTGCTGGTAAGCAGCAGACACCTCATAAAATACCAATACAATAATTGTATCCTCATTTCAGAATGCAACTGCTTTCTGTATTTTCATCTTAGCCTATGACTCTGCCCCTGATAACTTCCCAACTCATCAGGCAATTTGAAATAGGAGTTAAAAAGCCTGAGAGAGGCCTGAGCCTCTCTCCCCACTGGCACTCACGAAGAGAAGGAAGGGTCAGATTAATGTCCTGGATGAGCAGTGGGTACAGCTCAGTTGTTACATGAGCTATCTGGCAGTGCCAAAGAGAACTAGAAAGGCAGCTGGCACATACCATTGCTTCCCTGTGAGACTGTCAGAGAGGGATGAAGAAGGGTTCGGGAAAATATAATATGCCAGTGGCTTACAGTTTAAATGACATAGGTATATTATATTACTATTATGTTTTTATAAATACTTCCAACATTGGAAAAAGGTATCCACTGCTCAGTTTATTATTTTACCTGATTCTCTTAGGCCCTATATCCTTAGGTAATGGATCTTCTTCATCTCTGATTTTCTTTTCAGTCTCCTTTCTCCATTAAACATGCACACAGAAATATAAAAAAGAAGCATTCTTTTCATTCCAACACCTGCAGTACACTTTGTTCCCACTTTTTACACTTTGCAATTCCAAAGCATTCTCAATTATTTCTAATTTTGCAACTCATTCCCTCAAATGTAACTCCTAATGGACCTAAACTCATTCTCACTTTCTCCATCTTTTTATACATTTCATTCTCCCTCTGATTAGTTATGGCACCTTGTGTGCTGTAAGCAACAGCCACACTGAATTTCCACTTATTAAAAAAGTTAGTAAAAGCAAATTATGATTATATTTATCAGAGTAGTACAATCTCATAAGCTGATGAAAGCCATGAAGTGATGTGCCAGATATTTTTTTTTCCCTGTCAGGAGGATATGGAAAACTATGGATAAACAGTTCTAAAGGTTCCGCCTATCAGTTGTTTGTTTTTGTCTTCACAAAAATCAAACTTGTCTTTAATCTTGGATTTCATTTCTCTGTTTCAAACACAGATGCTACAGCCTGGTTTTGCTGTCTTTTTCTCACTGGATTGCTAGAAGAAAACTTATTAATCAACCCCCCTACCCCAAATCACAGTGCAGTCAAAAAGAAAGGAAAAAAAAAATGAAGACAGCCCTGATATTTTACTGTGTTACAACTAAGAATGCACCAATCATGCTTTGTCTCATACACTGCACTGCCTTACCTTGATTGCTGCTTTTCCCCTCATCCACTGCTGAAGTTCCTGGCCCAGCTCCACTTCTGTCCTCCACAGCTGCCAGCTCTTTCTGCCATCAGAGAACCCTCCCATATCCCTAATCCTAACACCCTGTCACAGCATAATTATAGTGCTGGCATGACGCAAACATCTCTT
The DNA here is from genome assembly GCA_013400955.1 of Drymodes brunneopygia. Taxonomy (NCBI): domain Eukaryota; kingdom Metazoa; phylum Chordata; class Aves; order Passeriformes; family Petroicidae; genus Drymodes; species Drymodes brunneopygia. The sequence continues at coordinate 5,928 of VZTZ01002025.1, forward strand.
ATATCAAACAATTTCCACTCGTTTGCTTTATAGTGAATGATGGAATTAGAAATGTATTTGGACTGGAGAGACTCATTTGGCACCAGCCTACCATATGACCTTGACAAGTGACCTTTCCTTGGCTTCTAGAAAAGGGGCATCAATATGACCTTGGATGATGCTCCATGACATACTGAAGGAAGACACAGTACCAGTGACCCCACCTCAGTCCTGTCCCTGCAACCACTGCTCCAAGAGTCCCCCCGCTCCAGCTGCCGACCTGCAACAAGACATGGCAAACATAGCCAGCATTTCTCCTGCCCCAGGACACATCAAACCACCCTGCAGCTCCCTAGATTTTAAATCAGGGATCATAAAACAACCAGACGCTCACAGGAAAAGCAGGAGGATGTTCAAGAGAGTCCTGCAGTTTCTCATGGAAGCTCCGCTGAGAACGTGTCACCCCAGCTCCTCCTCTGAGCTTCGCACTTTCACAGAATCACAGAATATTTTGAGTTGGAATCAGATCATCGAGTCCAACTCCGGGCCCTGCACAGGGAGCCCCAAGAATCCCACCGCGTGCCTGAGAGCGTTGTCCAAAAGGTCTGTGACCTGGCAGTCTTGGGGCCATAACCACTTCCCTGGGGAGCTTATTCCAGTGCTCGACCACACTCTGGGTGAAAAGCCTTTTCCTAAAATCCAGCCTAAACCTCCGCTGACACAACTGCAGGCCATTCCCTCCCCCTTTACAAATAAGGGCTGACGGGCCCCGCTTGCCCCCTCCCTCCCAGAGCTGAGAACAGCGAGAGTAAAGCGACGGCTCGGAGCCGGGGCCCACTCACCTCAGCGACCTGCCCCGTGCTAACATATCCCAGCCGTGCCCTTCCAGGAGGAGCAGCATCCCCTCTCCCCCAACCCCTCTCCCCTCCCGGCCCATCCCACNCCCGGGCCCGGCCGCCAGGCCTCTCCCGCCGCCGGGGCAGCGTAACCGTGCTGGGCGGGCGGAGAGCGCGAAGGTGCGCAGCGGGCCCGCCTCATGCGTAGCCACCTGCGGAGAGGCTGAGCGGAGTCACCGCCGCCGCCGCGCCCCGCGCCGGGGGCTCCGGGCGGGGACTTCCCGGGGCAGCCGCCGAGGGACGCCGCCGCCGAGGGACTCACACCGTCCCCACCGCCAGCCAGAGCCACCGCCGGAGAGCGACCTGTCAGGGCACCGCGCAGGCCGGCTGCAAGAACCCTTCCCACGCGTTGATTTGTCCCCGGGAGAAGGAGAGTTGGGAGCTTCTCCATGCCTTGTCAAGTTCCTTGTCTGAGCGGCTCCCAGAAGCTGTAGACCACCAGTTCGGCTTTATCTGGTGTAGGGAAGAAAAACAGTGTAGCTCTCTCACTCCATCCTAAATCGAGGACTACCTATTCTGCCGGGGTTTAACACACGAAGATGGTGAAATGCGAATTGCTGTGTGAACCAATAGGTCGCTGTTGTGGAGCGAGGGCTTTGTATTCACCTTCCAGTTCCTGATCTGTGCCGTGTGTGAGAGGACGCTAATCTTTGTCCTTCATCCCCCTTCCCTAAACCTTTCCTTGCTTCCATGTTGCATTGTTCAGACTTTTGGTCAGTGTTGTTTACGGAAGAGGGGGGTAAAGAAGGCAGTTGAGGTTACAAACAAAAGTACTTGTATGACTCATCTACTTGGATTTAAGACATTGTATCCTTCTTTCACGGGGCCTTTGCTTCTCTCTGAAGGAATCTGATGCTTATTGCTGTTCTTTCAGATGAGGATGGATTGAAAGTTGTACGTTTTAGACTTTCTTCGGGCCATTGCTGATATTATTAAAAGATATAATGGGGCTTTTTCACTGGATTATTGCCAGAATTAGTTTACACACTGAAACAATGAGTTGTTAGGCCTCTCATATGATAATATTTGTCCTGCTTTAATATAAAGTTGCTGTGGAGGTGTTTTAAAAACTGTGGAGGACGGTCTGCATCAGGAGAGGCTCTCTTCATCTCTGGTTGGTGTGGCAACCACAATCTGTCCTCGATGCCTTCAGCCTTGGCCATCTTCACTTGCCGCCCGAACTCCCACCCATTTCAGGAGCGTCATGTCTACCTGGACGAGCCTGTCAAGATCGGCCGCTCCGTGGCTCGCTGCCGGCCAGCTCAGAACAACGCCACGTTTGACTGCAAGGTGCTGTCCAGGAACCATGCTCTTGTCTGGTTTGATCACAAGACCGGCAAGGTAAGATGTTTGTTTAAAAACGCTGAAACTGCACGTTTGTTTTAGCAAGTCCCTGTCGATTGCGGTTCACTCTGGTTTTGCTGTAATAAATATGGTTGCATAGGGCAGGAGTAAGATTTGTTTGAAAATGGTAACTTTCCAGGTAAGTTGGTAATTTCTTACTAAGCAGAAACTTTGAATATTATGAAAAGTACATAAAACTAACAGTTGAAAATGGTTAGAGTACTGAAAGGCTTGCATGTGTGTCTTATTCATTACTGGAAGTAGGTTGCTTTGAGGTGAGTCATGCAAATGTGAAAGCACATTGTATCGATATAGTGGTGTAATAGTATTTTTTTCAAATGTGGAGAAAGTACTGTTTTATCAGTGTATGTAAATTGATTGTTGGAGGAGCATTGAAAAATGGATGTGAAAAAGATACTGTGCTTGTTTGGCACTCTTCCTACTTGTCCTTTTGAAATTTTGTGGAGTATTATGTTTGGTTCTGATAAAAGGTTTATTACTGACAACAGAAGTGTAAGGAGTGGCATTCATGATATAGTCTTACTGATAGTGAAAATGGTTTTAAAATACATCCTGTGTTCTTAACTGTTCCTCTCACAAGTCTGGGAGTCTTGTTAAGCAAAATTGAGGGGTCCTGTAGTGCGTGTTTTGTCCACTAGGGATTGAACTGGGACAAGTAAAGTTGTTTTACTTAATGACTATCAAGTTAATTTTAAATGTCCAGAGAAAAATTAACAAAGGGTCCACTACAGTTGCTCAGCACTGTATTTTTTTTCCAAATATGTTACGCCCTAGAATTTAACATGTTCTAATTCAGCTGGTTTTTATCTTGACACCAAGTCCTTCTACAAAATGTAGTCAGTGTAGCTCTGGATCTTAAGAATAATATGGCCTGTAATTCATGCATATTTTTTCAGTAGTATGACACAGCATGAGGCACAGTCAAAGTTCTTAAACCTTCCATTGTTAACTATCCTATGTTATGCAATACTTGGGCATGATGGGACAAGACAAGCATTTAATTTCTTAAGGCTGGATTATGGCATGGCTTTCAAGTTACCTGCAGGTAATTGTGCAAACTGCTATCTTTATTAAATGTTTCACTAAGCGTCTTGCTCTGACTCTGTTGTGTATGTGATGTGCTTTCTTGGATTCTAGGAAACTTAAGTGCTTGAAATACTTTAAGTTTAGTCTTTAACCTTTCTTATTTGACTCAACAAAGTAAAATGTTCCAATTTATTGTGCTGTTGTTAAATTAGAAAGTATTATGCATATAGGTTTTTATCAGCATGTCTTATGATTTAAAAAGATTTTAAGACCCCTACGTGTTCTATTATGGTTACAAATAGTCTGTCTTGTTCAAGATTATTAATTTGACAAAGCACTGAGTGTTGAGCAAGTCTGCTAACTGATAGACAAGCTTCCAAAACCATGAGCTACAGGGATTTTTGTTTGTTTTTAAATTTCAGTTAGCTTTGGCTTCTCTTCTATAGGTAAAAAAATCTATATTCTTACTCATTTTATTTATCTGTTTTAAAATAGCAACTTAGTAGTAGTAAATAAGAGGATTGTATTTGATCTTGAGATAACATCATGTGAAGATCTGACAGGGGTCTGATGAAAATTGCTAAGGTGGGGATCTGCAGCCATAGTAAACAACTACAAGTGGGTTTGGGATAATGGGCTGCAATCCACTCCTGTTGCATGTTAAATGTAGTGGTGTAAAAGGTTTAATGCACTAGTATAGCAATGTGGAGAATTTCAGATTCTGTGCTTGTTTGTTGACTGTATGGACTGGCTTTCCATCTGGTTGAGTATCTGAATGGTAAATTGTGAGACAGTTGGAGGAAAGGGGGAAATGTACCATTAGAGATAATAGGTATCAACTGCTGTTGTGAAAAGGCAGGTGGAAGATATTCATAAATATAGGCTTGATCTTGAATCACAAGAACTACTTAAAAAAATTCTGTGGTGTTTTCAAAATACAAAAACATAAAACTATGCCAGAACATTTACATGCAGGAACATCTATTATTATTGTTTACATAACTGCTAATAAGCACATCTCACTTAGGAAATTGTCATTATCTTGCCAATGACCTATATTTAAACCTGCATAAATTCTCTTTGTCAGAGTATTTGTAAACATTTCTTAGAAGCTTATATATAGGACATTTATTAATTCTGGGTCTTTTGAAAGATAATAGACCTTCAAATGTTAATTTAGTAACGAGAAAAATGTTCAGATATTTCAAAATAGTTCATGGATGGTCTAGGACTGCAGTTTCATAAGTTGTGGACTTTGGCAATACCAGTTTTTGGCATTGCCAGTCACTCAGTTCAGTCTCTGTGCTGCCTCTTGGACTGCCTTTCAGTTATACTCTAATACTCTTTTATTTCCTGAGGGCTGAGAGTTTTTATTTTGTTTCGTGAATCATTTGAGTGATCCTGTTTACTACATAGTCTGTAAACAATTTTATTGGTATCATCTGTAAATGGGGGTAGAACCTGAAGAAACATCAGTAAGCAAAGCCAAGGAAAGCAGTGCAGAATTTTTTTCCTAAGGCAGAGGAAGGTATAAGCTGAAATATGTCACATTAAGTAGACCACGCTTAAGATAACATGTTACTTACAGTTAAAAGATGTGAAAGTTTACTTTGTATAAAGGCACTTTAATTATGTGTGGGAAAAGTTATTTGCCCAGGGAGATAATCTCTATGTAACATCAGCATTATTAAGGATGAAAGTAGAATGAGTTTTCAAGATCACCAATACATAGCAATTAAAAGAAGGTACTTAAAGTTGGATTTGCTTTTAAAAATATTTTTAACATAATATGTAAGTCTAAATATGTGTATGATAAAGGTGGAAGGTGAGGGTGGCGGGATTAGCTGTACTTGGACTTTTTCCTGTGGATAGTAATATTTTTATAGACAACCACTGTAATGCATCTTCCTGTCTGTGATTGCAGATACAGCATAATAACTCCTAGTTAACTTGTAGGTTTTTCATGCAGTGATAACTTTAGAATATTATACTTAGAATTGATTTTGATTTTATTTTTGTTAGTAATTACAAGTTAATGAATCTGGATTTTTTTTAGAGGTGCCTGAAAAAGTGACTCACTAGATATGTAGGAAGTAAATGTTGTGCTGAGCATGGAGTGTTCCAAAAAGCGTGAATCAAAGCAAAAGAAAAAGTGGGTTATAGTTCACAAAATCTAAATATGTTTGTTCAGTTCAAATTGCTGTATATGGGAAGACACTCCTAAAAACTGTGTAACTGAAATAATCTTAAACTTGTTTTTTTGGGTTTTGTTTTCATTTTTAAAAATAAGGAAGTGGAAGACCCTTGAAAATTTGTATGTGACTTCCAGGCTGAAATGCTTCTGACAGATATTGCAGAAGCTTTCAGTAGAATCCTGAAGCTTCTGACAGATATCCAGGCTTTCAAAATCTGGAATTATTCAGTGCCTAAGATTGTCGTGAGTTGCTATTTTAAGTACCTTTTGTAGGGAATTAATTGCCACAGTTTACCAAAGGCTCTGAGAAACAGTGAAAAATAAAGTATTTTCTTAGATCAAAAGCACTCCAAAGAACTGGCCATTTTTAATAACTGGAAAAAAAAGTGTAGGCACCACGAGTGGATGTTTTAATGGTAGCTAATACTTTTGTTTTCATTTAATTCAAAGTGGATAGGAATGGAATTGGACACATTCATATCTTGGTGACAGAAATGCTAACTAGTATATCGAAACCCATAGTCCCTGTAACAGTAAATGAAATTCATTAAAGCTGTGCATTATGGCTTCTAGACTTAAAATATGTGAGATAAAAGTACTTCCTGCAGGGAGCACCCTCTTTAAAGGAAACAAACACAAAACAGATTCTCCCCCCATAAAACCCTCAAAAACGAAACCCCAAAACAATCAATCAAAAATCCAACAAGAAAACCCAAACCCAGCCAATCATACCAAACCCCAACAACTCAAAACAGCCAGCCCAAAGGTACAGCCAGTTTAACGTGATCTGAAGGACATAGTTAAGTTTACTCTGGTTGTGTTTGGGATGACACCAAGCCTGTGAGTCTTGGTGTGGTGGGGGTGAGTTGATCTCAAGGGCAGGGCTGCCGTCCACAGGGACCTGGCCATGCTGAGTGAATGGGAGACAGGAGTCTCAGGCCAAATGTGGAGGCTGTACTTGGAAAGGAAGAACTCCTTGCAGCTTATTAGACCTGTCTAGCTTTCTGCATCTAATTTTGGACCACTAATGCAAGGAATACATTGAGAAACAGGAGTTGAGATAATTTTTTTTGTGCTGTATTGTACTAGGGATAAAAGTAAATTGGTATGAAAGAAAGCAAACAAAATTTGTAAAGATGAAATATGTTACTCACTTAACATTACATGTAATGTTCTGTGGATATCAAGAACTTGGCATGATTCAGGAAAGTACAGAACATTTTCTTTGGATGTCCTCTTTGTTCAGAAGTATTTTAGTAAATTTATCTTAAAAAACTTGGGATATGAAAAATGATATTTGGAATTGCAGGGTTTTGGTGGGAGATTTCTTTCCTGCTGCTTTCAGTAGAGAATCCTGTGTGATCTATGTAAGGCATGTTTAGTTTTTCATTTATCAGTAGCATTTATTTTGATAGATACCATATTTGTTTTTTCCTCTATTACATCTTTTCAGCTTTGTTAGGATTGTTTGTCTAAGAGATGAACAGATGTTTTATTTTTCAGTACTCTTGATGTTGCTGCATGCTTACAGTCTGCAGTGGAGACACTATCTTCCAAACATTGAATGTTTGTTCCAAGTGCCCTGGGGGACTGACCTGGGATTTGCTGTAATGCACTAAGGTGAAACTCCGGTGCTTAGGTCCTTCTGGTAAGAGGGTGATGTCAGGCAGCCCTTACATTCACCTGTTAATATTTTTATGTAAGTGCTTTTGACCCTGAATGAACCATCCGGTTTCATACTGATATGATCATGAGAGTAGTGTGAGATAGGGAGCCCTTGCTTTCTACAAACTCCAGCACCATGGTTTTAGAAACCAGTGCAGGAGTGCTAGAGGCCATTTATAGCAGAGGTAAAGTCAGTGCTGACAAGGATTTCCCTGCAGAGATACCATCTAGAGCCACTGCTGCAGAGTTAATACTGTAATTCTTGGAACTGATCCACTCAGTCATGATGCATCTATCCTGAGCCAGAAACACCAACACATTGATTAGGCTTTAAAAACAAACAAAAATCCCTTTTGTATTTGCAATGAATTTTTACAAACCTCAAATGAATCAGGTTACTTAGCCAGAATGAAGGCCAGTAAATGTGTTTTCCTTAGATCTCTAATGGGATGGTTTGGGTTTGCTCCTGGTCCCAGGCTTATAAATGCAAAACCTTGCTTCCCTACACTTTGACTATATAAAGTTGTTCTTGATTTTTACTTTTTTATATGTTAGTTGGGCAGTCCAGTGATCATTTGCAGGTAGATTTACATGGCACTGGAGAAATACTTTGATTTGGCTTTATCTTCTCATTTTTCTTAATAAATGTGACAGCTTCATTTGCTTATTTATCTAATCCAAGTATTTGAATTTATGTAAGCTGTAAAGGGCCGTGTGGGTGAGGCGTGTCTGTGTCACTGTGCTACTTTGGTTGTGTTGATTTGAGTCTGATCTAGCTAGAAATCTGCAAAGTGTGTTGATACATACTCAGCTGTTTTGTTGCATTTTGGGTTTTGTAATTTCTTTAATGGATACCATAAAGTAAAAATAGTTATTGTTTGTGGAACCAGGTTGGTGAAAAGGAAGGAAGAATGCTGTCTCCATCCCTATAGCTAGTTATTTTACAGTCTATTGCTGCTAAATTATACAATTATTTGTTGTCTGGATTTTCTTTTGAATCACATCAATACTTGCTTCCTGTTAATGTTGCTCCCTTGCTGAGAGTTTGGATTATCCAAGGGCTCTGAATGTTGTTAGATCTCGCTGTGACCATGCACTAATGTTCCCAACTTGTCTGTCTTACCAGAAACATTTCTGCTTGTGGCGGAATTGCTGGAAGAAGGGTCAGCATTGTCACATTTTTTTGAATATAGGCAAGTGTTTTTTCAGTCTGCTCTAGAAGTGGGAACATCAGGCAGAGAGATGGGTTGGACTGTACCATATTGCAAGAAGACATGTCTCTCTGCCAGAGGCCCAGAACAGTTTCCTCCTTGAAAAGGAAAATTGTTGTGCTGGAGCCAGACAATTAATTGGATACAATTTTCCTGTTGTGTTGTACCAGGCTTGTGTGTGATTGAGCAATTCCTTAGAGTTTATTTCAGTCTTGAGAAAGTATAAATAAATTATGAACTTCCAGCAGGCTTATAATAGAAAGTCCAAAATCCTGTAGTAACACTGTAGTTGAATGGAAAAACACAGAAAATGTTAGCAGGAGTTTGACCTTTTTTTCTTTCCTTTTTTTTTGTGGGTTTTTTTTTTGGTTGGAGTTGTTTTTTTTTTTAACTTTTGTAAAAAATAAGCATAGAAAGTACTGGGATTAGTCAAGAGTAGTTTTGGGTATGAGGTATTTATAAGATCTCTGCAGAACTAAGGGACATTACAGTATTGATAGTTGAACTGTGGTGTGCAGTGAAGGGAAATATATGCTATTCATAGAACTTTTAGGTTATAAAATAACATCAACCAGCCATTGGAAAGACTGAAGAATTGACCGTGAGATGAGCCCAATTACAAATGTCAATAGTGTAAAATAGGACAACTTGTAGCTAAATACTAAAAATATTGACAGTATTGTGCTATTGTTAAAGTAAGTTTTCCCTCAGTAGGAATATCTTGTTTAGTTTTAGTTTTCACGTGATAATTCAAATGTGTTGAAAATATTTATTACAGAAAGTCTTCAACACAGAAAGCATACAATGTCTCACATATGTATAAAAACTATATAAGAACAGAAGGGTAACCTTTTGCTCTTGTGTTAAGAGAATATTGAATAGAAACCCAAAAATGAAGTTATTAGTGCTGCATATTTTCATAATCACACTTGTAGTATTGCTTCCATAAAAATACAATAAATGCAAGAGCTTAAGATAGCGAAGTTATGGATGCTTGTAACCATGAATTGAGTAATACCCTTTTTAAAGGAAGGAATAGAAGTGTTATGTTTCAAATCCAGGGTGAAAAGCTCTGTAATGGGCCAGACAGATATTTGCAGAGCAAGTTCTTTTAATGACATTTGATACTGGCTGCTGCTATCTGCATATGTCATTAGTCTTATCTGATACAGAAGTTTTTGCTCTTAAATGGAACTTTTCCAAAGTTATTTCTTTGTTTGGAAGTTGAGTGAGATGAAGTTTAAATCCTGATTTGTCTAAAACTTAGTCTTTACCATGGTATCAATGTTCTGTAAGTGTTTTTTTGCTTGTTTAACCCAGCAAAGTTTGATGATTATGCCTTGCTTTTTTTTTTTTTTAAAATTGGTTTTCTGGAAGTGTAATGCTAATTGTATAGGTTAGAAGCCAGATCTCTTGGTTCTGCAAAGCTGACCATTTAGCCTGCCTTTTTGCCTTTTATTATCCTGGTGGCCCAGTAACTCATGACAAAATTAACTGTCATTCCCTCTTTTTTTCATAGTTAGCTATGATAGTGATGCCAGAACTTAGGGGCAATAGAATTGCAAATCAGTTTCTGTAGTATTACTTGTGATTTTATTCTGGCGTTGCTGGGTTTTGCACTTATACCTGCTGTTTCCAGGTGCTTGAAGAATCTGAAAGCTTTCAGGAGGCATATTGAATTATTTGTAAATCTTGGCGTTTTGAAGTCTGTTATTAAAAAAAAAACTTTGTTTTTTGTATCTGATTGTGAAAGAATCCATTCTGGAGCCAAGTTATTTTTGCAGGTCTTTGGTCTCTGTAGGTAATAGTAACTTCTTGTTGTTTTCTTATCATTACAGGGATTTCTCTTGCTGAATGCCAGAGGATTTTTAAGGTTATGTCAGTATTAACACATACTTTTAAGGGATAAAGAATAAGTTTGATGAAGCTTCTTTTGTTTCTATAGATTCCAGAACTTTAGGTCATTGAATAGTTAGGGTGGTTTCTACTTTGAGGGAAGTTCACAATACTGTGAACAAGGACAACAAATCCTATGACATGTATGAACTGGCGGAGGATTACTAAGGTTGGTGTAGACCTCAGGAGATTGTCCAGTCCAGTCTGCTGGCCCACAGCAGGTCTAATGAGTTGAGGTTGCTTGTGGACTTGGTAGAGGATTTTGTGTACAGACTTAATCATACCAGGAAATAAGCTTCTGAGGTCAGTGTTAGGCATTTTAGCTGGTAGATTAGCCCGTGTTGCTGTTGTCTTAAGTTATGTTTCTAACTTCCAGTGTACGTATGTATAGTTGGAAATTGGTATTATGCATACCTGGGGTACTTCTTTTATAGTGTAACTTAAAATTACCACCAAAATGTGTCAGATAAATTTTAACAGAATTTCTGGAGGAAAAGAAGCACTAATTAAATGACTTAGGAATGTTCCTAGTTCCACTCCTAATTCTACAAGGGTGGAAATAATACCACACTTTCACTTATAGCCACTTATAGTCAACCACTGCTTCCTTTTTAAGAGCTCAAAGGGGAAATTATTTTTTTTTCCATCTTCCTCTTTGAGGACTTTTCAGACTGCGTATTCCAGCACTTGTAAGAGAAAGCCAGGCATACCATTTGTCATGGAAAGGGAATATTTGTTTTTGCCATCTCGTTAGGTATTTGACATTAGGTAAAGCTGCTGGTTGTGCTGCTTAGGCAAAGCTTTGGTAGGTATAGAAATACTGTCTGTGACAGTGAAGGCCAGTGATTTGGTCTGTGAACACAGCCCTCCCTATGTAATTAAGGGCAGAACTGATAGGCTGCCCTTTATATTAATAATATGTTACCTATAACACAGAAAGGCATGTGGATGTTCTAAGCCTATTTGAATGCTCTTTATCCATGGCGTCATTCTGATCTTTGGCTACAGTTATGAATGACTCTTAATTAGAAAGTTAAAAGTATGTGTGCTGTATTCAGATAACTTCTAACTTCCATGTAGACAGAGAGGAAAATGTTTCTGGAGATTTTTGTACTTGTACAAATGCATTGCATCAGCACACAAGGACAACCTTCCTTTCAAAATGCCTATTTTGATTTGGAGTCTCTGAACACATGCTGCCTCACTGACTGAGATGAGCACAGATTGTACATCCATCTTGTTGCAGGACATTGCTTCCTGATCAATTTAATGCAGATCTACATTTTAGCTGCAGATTGACCTTCCCCGACCCCATGTTCCAGAAGTGGGCTTGGGAAGGGTTAGTTTGGCAAAACACTGCACCAACACAGCTGTTCTCCTTTCTCTGAGCCACTCTGGGACATCCAGATTGCATTCCTGAGGGGGTTCTTAGGTCACCCTGTTCTGGGATTTTGCCTGCAACACAGGTCAAGATAAATGTGCTTGCAGTTGAACAATTTTGTATGCAGATGTGCAGGTAAGGGGTTTTTTTGGTCTCCCCTGGTTATCAAATGCAAGTGTACTAATTTTCCTTCCTTTCCCACACAGCTTAATGTTGAGCCTTCCCAGGATAAGTGTTGCTGGATAAATTTTAGGTGATGATCTGAGGTTTATAAACTGATATTAAAGGATCTTCATGACTCTTTATTTTGAGATCTGTAACTTGTACTCTTTGTGTGTTATGGTTTAGACTTGCTGTATGCATATTCTTTTATAATTACTGTTTTGTAAGTAATTGCTTTGTAATATTCTTTAAAGCCTTTTATGAAGATGTAGTTTTGAGTCTGATGTTAAGGTACCTGTAATCTTGTAACATTGTATCAGTGTCTGTATCTGCTTGCTGGTGTTATGCCTCAAATCTAGAAGGTACGTTAAGCCACTCTGATTTCAGTATAGCTTCAGACAGTGATTATACAGGTGAGCAAAGCTCTGTGGAGACCCATCTGTCTTGTCCCGAGCAAAACTTTCCAGACAATAGAAGGATTTAAGAAATAATCAGTGCTTGCTTATATTTGTAGACATTTGGAAGAAGTAATTTTTTTCAACTGCTACAGTCATGCTGAGGTGTCCCAAGTATTCTTTTTCATGGGACAGTTGTAGTGGCAGGATTTTAAAATATCAATTTGTGATCATACATGGACAGAAAATGTTTTAACTTTGAAGTTTAATTATTGTGTTTACAGTCAACATTCATTTTTATTTCAAAACTGGTTATATTTAATATATAAAATTATGTTTAATATTTTTATTTAATGGGTGAGATAATAGAGACAAAAAAAGAAGAAGAGGCAAATCTGCTTTCTAGGTCCAGTCTCTTCTATCTGAAAAGAAGTTGTGACTTTCCAAAAGTTCTGCTGGAATTTACAAATAATGTGGTAAAAAAGCTACAAGCAAAACAAATGTTTTGGAACATAGGAAGCAGCCAACTTTTTTTTAATTTTAATATTAGCAGTGACAGTACAATTGCTAGGACATGAAAAAGGACTTTAGTGAATATACTGAATCAAATGTGAAAAATGCACCAATTCAGTCTTGTTATTTTTGACCCATATAACTCCTGCCCTGGAGTTTCCTTTCCATAAATTTAAGGAAGATACAGTGAATGCACAGCATCAACCTACTACTGATCAGAGAATCACAGCATGGTTTGGATTGGAGAGAACCTTAAAAATTATCTAATTCCAACACTCTTTCTGTGGGCAGGGACACCTCCCACTAGACCAGATTACTCAGAGCACCATCCAACATGGCCTTGAACAGTTGCAGGGATGGGGCATCTTCCAGTTGTTTGGGTTTGGGCTTTTTTTCCCCATCGTTGTTCCTTACTTGGTATTTTTTAATTTCATTACTTCATTGTGCTCATTAAGTACTGGAATAGTAATAATAATAGTAGTTGGTGTTGTTGTTGTTACTATTATTATATTCCAAAGCAGCAGAATTTCTCTCAGTGCTTTTAATAATTCTTGATGAAATGTCCCATTTCAGTGGAAGAAAAGCACACCAGCAATAAATGACTACAAAGTCAGATAGGTGTTAGGTACCCTAAGTTTGCTCAAACAGCTGTTAGGAGTGCACTTTTATCGGTTGTGTCCATGAGCAGGTCTGAGGGCCATCTTAGCAGGGTTCTTTTGGTTTATGCATGTGCTGTGTAGACTTAGGCTGGTGGAGGGCGAGCTCCTTATTCCCCTCATGCATTGTATTTCTGAGCATTAGAGAGTATGAGCTATACTTGCCTTTTTAATGTAGCTTTTGAAGTATGAGTGCTGTTTGCAGGCATCTTAAAAGAGGGAGGAGAGAGTTTATCTGCTTTGTTAAACAAGCCTTTGGAAAGAGCTCTGTGACCTAGCTTGAAGAAGGATTATGATGAGAGGAATGTTTTGTATATTTATTTTCTATAATCACAAGTGGTAAATTCAGTTAAATGTGGTTTGTTTACAGTGTAAAACACTTAGATATCTGGCTACCCTTGAGGCATAGTAAGGGTATTATCATTTAAATGTCTGCATTATGATAATTTACATACTTGTTTAACATGCTAGCAGTGTATGAAGCCAAACTTAAAAAGTTTTGAGAACATTATCATTGAAATACCTTGAGTTGTTTAGTTTTTTCAAGTATTAGAGCATCAGGTTCTGGAGAATAGACATGGATGACTGTTCTTTATAAAGGTATTAACAGGTTTTTTTTCTGCTTGGATAGGACTGTTAAAGATATCCCATAGCAGAAAGCCCGCATGTCTTGCATCTTCCCATAATGCTGATAAGAAATTGCATTTTGAAAACTGTGGTGGAATACAGGGTCTTTGTTATTTGCTGCAAAACTCAGAGCTGCGATTCAGAGGGAACTCTTGCTTTTCAGTTCTACTCTTTTACAAGATTTTGTTCCAATTCAAAAGGTACTTTTTTCACTATTGATTTGTGTTCCTCCATGCTTTCTAGTACCTTTGACAGAACAAATAAAGCAAATAGCATAGAACAAAATCTTGTCAGCTTACACTGTGCAGTGAAAATATATTTTAGAAAATCTAAGGTCAGTGAACCTACATGTTTCTGAAAATGTTGGTGGTAACACTTATTTAGAGCACAATGCTCTTGCCACCATTAGAGCAGTAATCTAATTGAACAGGAATAGTGAAATGGAGTAGGCAGCAAAAAAGCACAGTGAACCCCAGCATCAGAGTATCATGTCCCTTGTTTCAATTAGCTGATCCTCTTGAGGCCTAAAGCCTCTATAGCAGGGAGTTCCTCTCTGTATTGTGTTTCTTTGTCAATTGCTGGGTAGTAACTTCCTTTCATTTTTAATGTATGTATATTACCATTAGAAAATACGATATTTCAGGTTGTGGAATTAAATTTCCCGTTATTCTTTTTAGTTGAGAAGGTGGGAAATAAAATGTTCTACAAAATACTGATTCTTAGAAAGGTATTTGACAAAACTGAAGAAATAAGAACACATCTATGGCAGAAAAGATTATGGGTGCATGGAATATTTCTAAATCAGTTGTCAAATGCCAGGTGAGCCCTTCTGCATAACTGGTCCATCATTCATCCTGTCCTTCTCATGTTGATTCTTACACTTGGGCCACTCTTACAACTAAACTCAGACTTCAGCTCCATTGTCTGTCTTCTGTAATGTTGGTGCTGTCTTCCTTCCAGTCTTTGGGATGAAAAGAATTGCAGATTTTTAAAAGAGTTAACCTGTCTGTTTTTCACAATGCTTCCCCAATGGCATCTATAAGTAGTCCCAACTTCTGCCTTCCTCTTGCTACTCCCCCTTTCTGCAAAGTGCAAACAACAGTGGTGAATTTCCAGCTTTGTGCACCTTGCCTTCCTCTCATGTCTGAGTGGCTTTGAGTACATATGGTGATGGAGCAGCCAGACATAAGTCAATTTTAGGGCATGGAGAGAAGAAAATCAGGGGAAAGAGGAGTGCAGTGAAAGGCTGGAGGAAACTTTGCTGCTTCTGTTTCCCATTCCTTCTAAATACAAGCAACCAGTTCTCAGGTCACTTTCTCTGGATTGAGCCTGGTAGTCATGGAAGGTGCTCAGATGCTGTGAGGGCAGGAACCACATCTGTATGGTCAGCTTGGAGAACTGTTGTGGTAAACTTCATACCAGCACTGAGGTTGTACTGGGGATAAACAATCGGGTGAGAAGAGCACTGAGCACTGAAGATACCAGGGAGTTTGCACGGGAAATTCTACAAGGATGGAATAGAGACAAGTGGATCAAGTGATGAAGGGAAATATCTAAAGATATTTCTGAAGAGCAATTGAGGTCACAATTGTACACTCTACATTGCAAGTTGCCCTTTTTAAAAAAAAAAAGACAACAGGAAACATGTATTGCCACTTCTCCTTTTTAAATTTACTTGTGCCATTAAACACAGGTGCCCAAAGAGAAGAGTTCTGAGCTGTTGAAAAATGATCGTAAATGTTACAAGTACCATTAAGGGTAACAAAGCTTTTTATGGGTGATTTTCTGTGTTCTGCTGTTTGTGTATTTCATTCTTAAAAATGCCTACTTTTCTCAACCTAATTTCTCAGGTTCTATCAAAATATTCTTAGCATGTTGAAAAGAGCCATTGTTAGGAGCAGTGCAGGAATGGCAGTTGTAAAGAGCTGCATTTGTAGTGAAGTAAAGCATTTCCTGAGCAGACTTTTTCCTGAGATACCTTTTTTTTTTTTTTTTTAATAGAGCTAGTCGTGTAGTTGGAAGATGGGTCATCTTCCATGGAAGATTTTAGGAAAAATAGTTTCATCTGTTTATATAACACTGTTCCTAGTGACGAGTGGGCTGTCTCTCTGCTGTATTTGAGACGCTTACTGTTGAGCACTTCACCTGTTTTTAATTGTGACTTGCTAATGAGAGCATTCCCTATTACAGCTCACTCCAATGGTTTTGGTCTAAGTTGAAATAGCAGCATGGAAATACTTGTCATTTATGTGATTCTGTCATAGCTGAAATAGTTGGTTTCGTACTTAATGTGGTTTTGAATATGTTGCTTCATGAAGAAATCTACTAATTCAGTTTGCATTTTAGTTGATACTGAGTAGAGATGAATGTTTTTATCCTTGAACTGACAATGATAACTTTGTATCTGCAGAATGTAAATGCTCTAATAGTTTTCTTTTAAAACTAATGGTAATTGTTTTTTTCTGAAGTTCATTATTTGGTTGTATAAAGTGACTTTGTGACTTCCTTCTTGTGGGTTTTTTGTTTCTTTTGGTGTTTGGTTTTTTGCTTTTAAAATTTTATTTCTGGGTTGGTTTTTTTTTTATTTTCATGGCTTAGGGACTGAATCCTTTTCATATATATGGAATTTTTAGTTGAAATTATGCTGTACGTAAATCTGAGAGAAGACAACCAGTAACTTATTGCAGTTCAAGTGATATTGAGGTTCCAGGGGATTAATTGACTTACTATAGACACACTTCTTTCTGGGTCGCTGCCAAAAATCTTTGTCAATCCCATACAGCTGGTAAGCTTTTAGAAGGAGAGGGATGAGAGAATCAAAGGTGTTAACTGATCCTGAGTGAGGTTTTGTAGTTATTCTTGTCTAACTGGCAAAGAAGTAGAAGTTTTGCATTGTATCAACAAGTCCACTGCAAGAATACTTCTATTGTAATTTATCATGGAATATTGCTGTCAAGTAACATACCTTGTGTTGTAAATTATTATTAATTTTCTCTTAAAGTAATAAGCGAAAAATGGTTTAACAATTTGCACATTGGTTATTGTATATATGAGTGACTGAAAATCTGGAAGGACCTTCTGAAATTTTAAGAATTTATATTTGCAAATTAGTTTATTCAAAATATTTAGGTATTCGTAGAGTAGATAGGAATAAAGATTTAAATTCAGTTGCTTTTAAATGCAACTTTTTTTTGTTTTGTTTTTAGAATAATAGCTGTGTGAGTTCTCTTGGGATTTTTCTCTGTTTTCTTACTCTGAACTATTGATGTGGTTTGCACAATTTTGTTTACTAGTTTGGTGTTTCTGGTATTTAAATTTTCAAGCTAAACCTTTCAAAGGGAAGTGAAGAAAACATCAATGTTCCTGATGTGCCTGTTAAGAAACACAGATTGAGAAACAGGTGGCAGAAAGCTGCTGGGCGGTGGTTGATGATAGTGTGTCAGGCTTTGCATTAGTTCTGCTTGGCACTAGATGAGTGGATGGTATTGGAAGAATGGAGACACTCAGCTGCTGAGTCTGGAAGTTGGTAAGTCAGTCCAGTTTGTGCAGTCAGGAGGTAGATAAGCTGCTCAAGTTGTCCGGTTTTGAATTGTGAAAAGTATAATGTAATAAGGTAAATGAGGCACCTTTGTTAAGAGCATATGCTTATTTTGTCTGACTTGAACCAATTTTGAGACAGAGAAGCAATCCCTGAAATAAATGTACTAAAAATGCACTTTCTTTGTCCCATAAGAGCTTGTTAAGAATTAAATAATGTACTTTAAGCTCAGAAGTTTAGAACACCTTTGTTTTTAAGGTACCTTGTTGAATGTTGAAAGAGTACAGGATATTCTGTGATGTTTTTCCAGTCCCTTATGTGCTTTGCATGTGTTGCTGTTGCATTCTGGGAGGGGACTTTTCTACACTCAGTTCCACCATGTGTCTGTGAGGATTTTGTCTTTTCCAAAAGAAACCAGAATGTATAAACAGGGAGGAAGCTGGAGCTGTCCTGTGGCGCAACTCTTGAAGCGGATGTTAAGGGGAGCACAGCAGCTGCGCACTGCACAGGGTGTGCTTCCACAATTGCTGTGAAATGTTACTGCTCCCAGCATAGACCTGGTGTGAATGGGGGAACTTGGTAGGATAAAAACTATTTGAAATACAGAGAGCTGACTCCTGACACTTCCCTGGAAACCTAGATGGGGGATTGTGTGTGCAGGCAAGGAAAGTGCTGTTCAGTGAAGCCAACAGATCCTGTAAAGGCTGAGGTTGTGCGTACAGTACTTTCCTGCTGCAGTCTGTCATTTAAGAATGTCTAAAATACAGCCACTTCCTCAGCCCCGGGGAGCTACTGTCAGGTGGCAACAGAGGCAGGAGGTAATTTTAAGATCAAGTAGGAGAAGGACTAGCTTACTTCTCTGTAAGTCTGTGGTAGACAAATTCCTGCCTACTAACCAGAGCACTGTGGAAAGGTATTTTCATGTGAGAGGGCCTTGCGCTTTACTTGTTTCCCGTATCTCTTAGATTTTGTAACTTTGGTGGATATTCACATGAATTTGTATATAAGCAATCAGGAGAGCTGTTACTGATCTATATACAAATTTCATATTCTGTTTTTATTATAACATCATCTTAATTGTTTTAAGGCTGGCTGGGCAAACTTGTCTTTTTTCTGTTAAACACTTGAAAATTCATCTAACGAAAGTGTCACAGATTTGTTTGGGAGTTTTAAAATTTTTTGTTTTATGAAATAGTGCAAAACTGTAATAATCCAATGAAACGTTCTATCAACCTGCATCATGTCTTGTGTTTGATATGCCTAGTAATTGCTTAAGACCTAAGTATACTACTTGACTGCAGAAGAAAATATTTTTCCAAAAAATTTGAAAGAAGCAATGGGAGCACACGTTTCTCTTAAACTTGTGTTTAACTATGTTGCTGTTAATGCTGCCAATTCCCAATGGCCCAACCTATTTTCCTTTGAAACAAGCTTTGGATAGCATCTAATTCTAATTAAAGTTTATTAAAACTTTGTGCTAATAGTAGACTAATTATAGGTAGTGTAAAAGTCTTGCTGATTTTTCTTTAATCAAAGTGTAATCTTACCTACAGCTGTATTAAATTTAAGCTAAGATGACAAACCCTTTGGTATGTCAAAGCTTATTACTTAACAGCAAACATGTTTTTTGTGGGAAGGCTGTGCTTCTTCTGGGAGTGCAGTTTGAATGTTATGTGAACGTAATTTGAGAGCTCATCTGTTTTGATGATATACAGTACAGATGCTTTTTTTTTTCCATGGAGTAGATGGGCCAGTGTAGATGGGACTGATCTCATGCACAGTGCCAGTGCATTGCCACTATTATTAAGTGCCATCATTTTTAATGACAAGCTTGCTGAGCTTTCTTCCATGCTCTGTTTGGACTATAGATTTTGAAATAGTTCTTTAAATGTTTTTGTTTTGAGCTTCTGGTGTATGTCCTTCTGTCAGTTGGGTTTTTTTCTTTTAGTAAATGACTCATTCTCCTGGTTTGCTTTAGTTTCTGGGCTTTGTTTTTTGTTCTTCCAAGAGCACAGATAATGATTTGTAGCAGAATTTAATATATTAAATGTCAAAAATACATTTCAACAAAGGGTTATCTTTGTACAGAAAAAGCCTAACTGTTCTAAGAACAGCAATTTTTTTGAAATGCTGATTGACACAGAAAAAATCTGCATGTTAATTCCAGTTCTTTTGCAGTGTATGACAAATTTCTAGCTAGATATTTTTTACCACTGATTAGGAAGTTCAATTTCTATATTTCATGGGAAAAGCCTTTGACAGCACTGTGGTTTTCACGTATGCTTGCCTATTCTGGGTAGAATTCCAGTAGCTTGCATAATTTCAAAGTTTTAAAATGTGAGAAGTACAAGAATTATTAAATGTGGATGTTGAAGTGTAGAAGTAGCTTCTCTGGGAGGCTTTAGACTGTAAAGATGAAATTAATATTTTAGGTAACCCACAGAATATGTGGGAATATTCCTATAATAAATGGAAAATTCAGTATTAAAAAAAACCTTGGATAACCAGATCTTCATAATATAAACAGTCTTCAGCTGTAGTTTCTGCTCTGCTTTTTGTGGCATTGGTTTTGCATTGTCCAGCCCGGGCAGTGTGTTGTGTATCGTGGCCTTGCCCTCTAGTGGCTGCAACTCAACTTTAAATAGTGAACGGAAAAGGCGTTTTCATGCTTAGGAAGGGATTTGGAAAATTTCTTTATGATGGTTTAAAGAACTAAATCATCGGGGGGAGGATGTTTCTTCTTAGACTGACAATCTATCTAGATGCTAGAAGGACGTTCTTTTTGTACTTTGAAAATTTTTGTCTATGCTCTAAAGGGAAATATGGCACATTTTGTGCAAAAAATTGTAAGGCTTGATAATGACTTTTGAGAGGTGTGGACGACCACTCCCTCAGGCTTTTCAGCTGAAAGGGTATGGGATTGCCAGCAGTACTTTGCAGTTCCCCTGCTCCTAATGCCCACTGGCACATTGGGCACTGATGTGTTCTGGTTGCATTTCTATTGACAAAGAGATTAAGAGACTTGGGTTATTGGTTGTTTTGTGTGTGTGTAGTTTTTTATTTTTAGCTTGTCTGAATCACATTTATGGGCACAGGTGCTACCAGTGTAACATCCCTGATGACTCTGATAGAAAATACCTAGGAAAAAAGCCAGCAAAATACTTCTGTCTGTGTAGAAAGTTGTATCTTGGCAAGCTTTGCCATGTTAGCAACCTGTCTAATCTGTAAATCCAATGTACCTTGTATGTGATTTTTGCCCTTGACTAAGACGTATGAATTGTGAATCACCATGTTTGGTACTGTAATTACCAGATCCTTGAATGCCTTATCTGCCCTCTGCCCATTCCTCTACTGGGGTGGTTCTGTCATGAGCCTGTGAGAAGGTTTGAACTTTGTTTTGAAGGCAGTAGGATACAGCTAAAGAAATGACTGATCAATATTCTGTAAGATTGCCTATCAAAAGTCAGCTCATACATTCTCTCCCATTGCTGGCAGAGCCATCTCCATATGAGGATTTCTTAAGTTTAAAATAAATAATCTTTTTCTTTATTGCGAAATGGTTGATCTCAAAAGAGCACCAGAGTAAATCAGCTTTTGTTCATGAATACTAGTATTTAATTACTACTTGCCTTGAAAGTCCTGACCCAGGAATGCATTGCAAATAAATACAGCCTTCTCCCAGGATATTTTCGCTCTCACTTTGTTGGAGGTATGGCTTGGCAGTGCCTTGAGTACAAATATTAAACTCCCAATTGTCAAATTTCTCCTCTGTGCTGGAAAATGAATTTTCCGTCTTTGGATGGAGCCGCACCCTTCTCTTTTGGTGCTTGTTTCCAGTTAGTTGCATTTGCTGTCTGCATGGAATGCTGAAGCTCAAAACACAGAATGAAAATAAATTAAATTTAGTAATTTTTTAAAAAAGTTTTTGTCTGTCCTTGATGCAGAGAAGTCTTCAGAAAAGCAAGGAGGAGCATATTATTCTGGTGACCCGTTGTCTTCAGTATGAGGAACTGTGTAGTGAACTCTCACTATGCTCTATTTGGGTAATATTTGTGGTTTGGACCTCTTACAAAAATACCTTGTTTGACATGATTAAAATTAGTGCAGTGCCATTTGTACTAAGGCAGTTCCCTTCAGTTAGGGCTTGTGCTTCTGCATCTTTATTGACTGCCTTGAATTTATATCACGGTAGCTTTAAGTTTATCCTCAGTATGGGCATTTTATCTGTAGTTTAGCAATGTGCTGAACATTATTTTCCTTGTAATACTTGTGCTCTGTGAATTAATAGTTCAGGAACAGATGATGGCAGAAAGCAAGAAAACATTGCTTTGTGTAAAGGAGATGAATTAACTAGGCCTGCTGCAGATGTTTGTTTAGAAAAAATAAAAATACTGTAGTGATATTAGATAAGTCCTTTCAGATGGAATATGTCCCTTAATAAAAAGAAGGGAGAAACTTTCCTAAACTTTTCAGGATATTTTGAGAGTTGTTATATAGAGAGAGATAATACCAAACCACTGTTGCATTGCATTTGGAGGTGTCTGTGAAATCTGATGGGGGTTTTTTTCTTTATCTGAATGTGTGATCACTGGGAGTTTTCTCTGCCATAAACCAGCATTATAGGAATTAATGATACTAGGAAACACAATGCCTTGTGTGGAAGGAGTAGGAATGAGAAATAATTTGAAATTGTTTCAACAACTTCCTTTAGTCTCTAAACAGTTGAAAAGTCAGCATGGGAGAAGAGATTCTTCTGTGCCAGGAGCAGAGGAGCTTTGATGTAATGATTAACTTATTTAACAACTTAGCAGCGAGCAGCAAGACGATTAAGAAGCTTTTGCAGTTCTGCACCTGCCTTGAAATGTCTGGGGTTGTGTTGGGAGTTGGAGTTTCCTGATAAACTAACAAGCTGCCTCATAACCTTTTGCTCTCATGTAAGTAGATCTCTTCTGGCAGAGTATCTGGTAATCTTGGCTTCTGTTGTGTTTTTTCTCCAATTTGCTTGCAAATGAAAATGTAATTGTTTGCTGATAGAAGTTCAGTAGTGCAATTTTCTTAAGGAAAATTTCCCTTTCAGTTAGTTTTTTGCTAGTTATTTTGTTAGCTCATTAGCTCAGGATTTTTGAGGAAGCAGAAACAATGGATAATATTGGTGCTGGATTTCTCATTCTGAGTATTTACAGACAGATGCTGATAGTATTTCAAGATTGCTTTTTTTAAAAAGTAGCTTTTCATTTGTTTTCTTCTTTTTCTGTCATTTCTGGTTATTCTTCAATGTTTTGCCATAAAAACAATTCATTTGGTTTCATTAGCAGGTGTTATGGAAATCTGATTGTAGCTTTTGTTTATGCAAGGTTCTAATAAGGTCAGTTAAAATCTAAAAACCAGGAGAGATTTATGCCTTACTTCTGCTCTTAAATTAGGGCAAAGATCTGTCCAAACATGACAAACCACCCTCTTTATGTCACTTTTTACTGCAGTAGTTGGAGGCAGAACCATACTTAATTTTCGTCTTGCGCTTCATTAGGTTGGCCAAAGATGGTTAACTATCAAGTTTAACCATTTTTTGATTGTGAATTTAAGAATAAAAATTTTTGTTTTCTGAATCTTCTTTGTGTTCTTCACTAGTGCAGAATATTTATGGGTGCTTTTGCCTCCTAAAGGTAAGAGTAAATTGTAATAGTACATTACAGACCTTTAGAAACACATATGAAACATGTATTTGAAAAGAAATTAACATTGTATATGAGAATCTGCTCTTTGCAGAGTTTATTTATTTTATCTGGACACCTGTCCTAAAAATACAGTGTTTGGGAATTCGTACATGTCGCAAGCAAGTTGGCTTATTGCAAAGTTTGAGCGTGCCATGTTGCCAAACTTCAATTACATTCATTAGCATAAATAATACTGTTCAGCTTTCAGTCTGGTTTTGTAGGAAGATATTCCTATAAGGGCATCAGGATTGATGAGTATTTCAGCAATATTTTACACTTAGAGATAATTAACCTGAAGAAGCCTGGATTTCTGGGTAATGGCCTATTAGGGTGTTTTATTTCTTTTTTTAAAGCTGCATTAAATTGCAGTTTGTTACTATAATTGATTACTATAGACAACACAGTAGCATTAAGTGAAACCTCAGGAGGTCACATTGGCCATATGTTTTTTCCCCAGGGTCCATGTTTGATGTGATGATAGAACTTGAGATAAATTTTACAAAGTAATCACTGATGTCACAGTGATATATGATATATAACTGTACAAGTGTCTTGTGTTGCAAGAGGCTGAGCTTCTTTAATGAAATAAAGCAGAAAACTTCGTTGCATGAAGTACAATTTCCTTCTAGAGTACATTGCACAAGTCAGCATTTTAATATGGAGCAGAAGTAGTTCATCACAGGTCTCTGGATGTTATGGAAGATACTGTCATCTATGACAGCAGTAAGACAAAATAAGTCTCTTATTTGTATTGTTTTAGTATTCTAATGAGTCAATTTGAGCATCTGGGATGATGTGTAAGTAATAATTTCCTGGGAATCTTTCTGTTGATTGTACTTTATTATTAATGTATTTTTAACTTTCCAGTTAAAGCAATGATGTGCCTTGAAATTCTCTCAGCATTTTCAGGATGGAATTAAAATAGTACTTGAGAATATTCATGTAGGCTGAGAATTCAATTTCCTCAAGAATATTGTATATAACTAGTAGTGAATTGGGTAGATTTTTTTGTGGGAAACTTCTGTGCTTTGTCTATATTCAGAATGGAGTTGCATCTTTTCTGAAAGTGTTATTATCCTTCATCTATTTTGTGATTCATTTACAGAAGTTTTAAAGCATGTTATATGTGAAGGGACAGACTTGCGTTCTACTGAGAAGAGAATAAATATAAAATTCTTCTAGTTATCTTGGAGCCATCCAGCACTCGTAGCAGAAGGCTGATACTCAGAAATTCTTGTGAGCTGTGAGGACAAAAGTTAAGTAAAAGAGACATTCTGAAGAGTAGTAATTAGTAACTATGGTGACAGATGTCTCACTGTAGCAAGTCAGTCAGCTATATATAAACCAAATTACTTGTAAATTAGAACTCTTCCTCTACATCTTTTCTTTTTAAAAATAGCTTTTTGCATCAAAACTAGTGACACTGATGTGTAGAGAGGGATCTATTTTTGTATGGTGTTGTCACATTTTGTGGTAAAACATTTAATCTTGAAGTTTTTGGTAAGTGTCTGTCTTGTAATTCTTCTCCTTTTGACAGTGAATGCCTTTTTGGATTACTTGAATAATCTAGGGATAGATCTGCACTCAGGTAGATGAGCAACTTCTATCTTTTGCAATTTGTTCCACACCTTGTGTTTCTTGTGGAAAATTTTATTTGGAGGAGGAATGAATATTTTGTATCATACCTGGGATTGCTTCAGCTCACATCCTTCAGCATGAATCTTCTACCAGAGTGTACTTACTACTGAATTTTGAGGAGGCCTTACAGCATAATAGGGAGTGTCCAGGACTTGTTCTTCTGTGACTTGCTGTTGTACTACATTTTTCCATTATGGAATGTGATTGCTGGGAGGTGTAAACTTCACAACTGTCAAGTTAGGATTGAAATGTTTGTGTTTAGAAAATAGTTTGTGTGTTCCTTAAATGCTGCCTGTTCTGCTGAAGGAGGGTGAAGGCAAATGACTTAGTAAGGGGAACCATCCTTTGTGATAATGTTTCCATTCACATCGGCTGTGCACAGTCATAGTGCACAATCACAGAGTAAAAGCTTTGTTTTCAGTTTAATCTGTTACTTCAGTATTGGTATATATTATATATTTATCATCTTATATGAAGGATTCTTCCCTGTATAAACTATCACCATAACACTACTGGTTTTTTTTCCAGATATTTGTTTTAGGTGTTTGGAGCGTTGATAGTTCCTTTCAAAACTAAAGTAAATAAAAGCAATCTGCAAGTGAGTTAGTGATGGTCCTACAATTCTGCACTGACCATGGGGATGTTGAGGGATTCAGGAATTGTAATGCAATTTGTTTACTTACTTTCATTTTCACAGAATCCCAGAATGGGCCAGCTTGGGAAGGGACCACAGTGGGTGATCTGGTCAAGCAAGGACATCTGAGAGCATGTGGCACAGAATTGTGTCCAGATGGTTCTGGAGTATCTCCAGTGAGGGAGACTCCACACCCTCTCTGGGCAGCCTGTTCCACTGTGCAGTTACTGCACAGTCAAGAAGTTCTTCCTCATATTTGGGTGGAACTTCCTGGGCATCAGTTTCTGCCCATTGCCTCACGTCCCATTGCTTGGTACCACGGATTTACAGCCCAGCTCCATCCTCTGACATCCTCTGACATCACCTGCAGATAGTGATAGACGTTGCTGAAGTCCCTTCTTGAGGCGGAACAGCCCCAGCTCCCTCAACCTGTCCTCATAAGAGACATGCTCTAGCCCCTTAATTGTCTTTGTAGCCTCTGCTGGACCTGCTCCACGGGCTTTGTGTCTCTCCTAAAACTGAAGAACCCAGAACTACGTATTTTATGAAAAAAATATGTATTTCATAAAAGCAAGAATGATGTAGGTCATGGTTTCCTTAATTTTCTTAATTTAGCCAGAGACAGTTGTTTCTTAATACAGAGAACTTCAGAATCTCGTTGTGAATTCTCATACTTTTAAGTACTTATGTAATTTATGTACTAATTCCAACATATTACAGTTGAGAGAAGTCAGGTGATTGACACTGTAAGTGCAGCCTGCTCTCTGCCATTCTGTTCTTGACTGATGCTGCTGCTGTGGGAGGTGTGAGTATGTGGCTTAGGAACCAGCTTCTGAAGTTTGCTCATTTTTAGCTCCCATCATCATTACATACCAACCAAGTTAAACAAACTGAAAATGATAGGAATTCTGAAACTACACTGGATTTTCAGCTGTCCCTGCCATAAAGCCAACTTTGCTGCTTTCTGTGATGGCTAAAGAGCAGACAACTCGCACCATCCTGGTCCAGCTGCCTCATTCCTTTTGTCCGTTACCACATGTGAGTTGAAGAAACCAGTCTGGAATGGTGTAGTGGTTGTAAAAGGTGTGAGAGACTATGGGTTAAAGTCGAGGGCAGCATTGCATAATCACAGACTTTTGGACACAAGCAGTAGAGATTTTTCTCCTCATTTTTGTATTCATGCACAAATTTTGAATTGTGAGCATGGGTTTTTGCTTTTGTTTTAAACTAGAGAACTTGGATTGTGATATAGTTTGAGGTTCTACACTTAAAATTTTATCCATCCTCTGCCATTCTCTTAAGTATTAATTACTTGGAAAAATGCAACAATACTACTTGAGAATGATATATGATAAAAATAGCTCAAACCATTTAAATAGCTTTTTTTTAAGCTCCATGTTGTAAAACTGAATAAAAAGCAAGTATTGGTTAATATTTTTGGTAGCCTTTCCATTAAGAAAGACCACTTCCTAATACAAATCACACATCATTGTAAAATAAATGTTTGCTATCCTCCTTCTGAATTTTTGGATATAAAGTAGATTATCTGTAACTACTTGAAGAATAGTATGGAGCTATTGACTAATAGTAACCCTGAGTCCTGAGCTTTTTCACTTTCAGATGACTATGCTGAGTTGCAACTACTAGCAAAGTGGAATTTGAATAGTGACTTAGAAAGCAAATGCAGTGCTTAAATGGGCACAATACATAGGAGGTGGCATTAAGTCTGCAAACATACTTTTCTGTGGGGTTTTTTGTTAATGATTTTAATATGCTAGAATTTAAAGTACTGATAGGTGTAAGTGTATCTGTAAAAGTCAGCATTTAAAATAAGCATTGCCAAGTCATGTCAAAAAAAGTCTGTGCTGAAATGTTCGCAGGTACAATTGGTCACGTTTGCTTTGTTGTGTTGAGAAAGCTGACATTTTGCTACTCAGGAAGGCACTAGAGCAATTTAGGATTGTACCCAAAAATGTTTTATGCACAGCTAATCTGTTGGTGGCTCTCAGTGCTGGGCATTGCCTTTCTGCCTACCTAAGGTGCTTCCTCTTCCTCCCCATATATCTATCCATATTCCCTTCCCTATCATAGTACCTGTGTCCTTTTCAGGCAAAGTCTGCTGACCACTCACACAAAAGTTAAGCTGAGTGACGGCCTATAGTGAACTTCAAAGCTCTTGAACAACCAGGACCTGGCAAGGAGCACAGGGATTAATATTTTATAGCACCTCAAATAATACAGCTAGAAAGGCCAAACTCTGTTTATACCCAGGCTCTGTTATGCTGGCACAAAGCTGCTTTTACTGGCACAGTTTATTTTGCTTGACAACAGGTATGAGCAACCAGCAGGGTTGTCCTGGCAGTACAGACAACAAAACTTCAGGGTGCAAAGAGACACAGGAACAACTTGGTCAACAGAAGAGCATATTCCTGCTGTCCTTTCCCCTTCACCCCTTTGAACTACTGGCAAGTTTGGAAGGATAACATTGGATTCCTGGGGGTAGCTGATGATTTTAATCTTTTCTCATCAGTGTAGCTGGATTTACATTAGGCTTACACTTTGAAATAAAAACACTGTGGCTTTTTTGTCTGGTGCTGTTTCAAACAATGTTAATTTTTTATCCTTTTGTTTTTTAATTACTGTGTAGAAAGAGTGGTTTAGTTTAATTTTTTAGAAAAGTTACTGAAAACTACTAGCAAGTTTTGTTTTCCTTGAGAAACCCGATACTTACAGTCCCTGAAAAACCAACTGCCACTCCTTCACTCTCTTCAATCTGACTGGAAAATCCCTTTCTTCACAGCTGGTTGCTTGTAGTTTCATAGTGGGTGCCTGCCTGGGGTAGTTAGAATAATTTTTAAAAGGAGTTTTCATAAGAACTCAAAAGTTAATGCATTAGTTTTGCTTCTAAGTTGAACGAGCAGGGGTTTACTAAGCAAAGAGCTGTTAGATCTATGTGTTTAAGAAACAGAAAACTAAATAGAAAAGCAATTTTGCCTGATGTAACCCCACCCTGTGAATTATGCTTGCTTATGGAGACAAATACTTCTACTTCCTTGATAGGCCGGTGGAGTTAGGCAAGTGAGAGGAAAGGAATTCAGGATCTGTGTAAGGAGACCAGAATGAGGAACTCAATCAATTGGATTTGAAGATAATTGAGCGTTTGAACTTCTCCATCTTACAGCCAAAGGACTGACCTGGAATCCAATATGGTTTGCACAGTGTACTCTGCTAGCAGAGTGCTTCTCCCAAAATGAGAAAATTCTCAGTGTTAAGACTTCAAATAAGATAAAATAATCTTGTAGCAATATGAGAGGAAAAAATATTCTAGCCATGGTGTGACAAATGTTGGCCATGTTTGTTTGACTCTGGTATGTGTTGTTTAAAGTCTTTGGCTTCACACAGTTGGACTCATGCACAGTGTACTTCACTTCTTGGTAGAATTCTCAGCATGCAATGAGTAAATGAACACAGTTGCATTACTGCTTAGTGAAGTATTACTCCAGGGCAAGTATTCCAATTTCTACATCCCTATTTACTTGCTGCTTTTGAGTATTAGCTTTAGTACTCAGGAGGTACATTTGTAATGCCTGCATTAATTGTTCAATGATTATTTAGTGTGAGTAGGGGAAGAATCTTTCATCATTAACTGCAGCATCTTATGGTTTAACTGCTCTGGCTAGCAGCCTTGCTGCCCATTTGTAGCAGTAATTACGGCAAAAATGAAGCTGCCATCTCCTTGGTTATAGTTCATAATTTAACAAAATAATTTAAATCTTCCTGGTTCAAGTTAAAGCCACAAAGGTATAACAGGACTCTGAAGCTCTTGGAAGATTTGTGTACTCCTTTCACAAAGGAAATAAGAGTTGAGGAAAAGAATGGTAAACTAGGAGATTCTGAAATTTGAGTTCATTTTCTACATTAGTTGTTTAGGCAGTGAAAATATGTTTAATAAGTACATATTAATTTTTTACTTTCTGTAAAAGGCAATAGCCTACATTTAGGTGCTTATTTATTTCATTAATAATTCAGCTATGGAATGAGGCTGAAATGGGTTTAATTATATGTGATGGTTTCTTCTTCCTACATTTTTCAATGTAGAAGTTGGTAAGGTGTCTGCAGTTTACTGATCTTATGAATGGCATGTAGGTGGGAAGGGGATATAAAAAATAAAGTACTAAAGAAGAAATACAGGCTAGGATTTTTTTTCTTTTTTTTTTGCTCTGAGCTGTTACGATAGAGAGTAAGTTTCTGGAATACTTTGTGTGTTACCTTGTATTTTTTAAGAAAGGAGGGCAAAGCAGTGCTTGAGCAATATATACAACTATCCCCTGAATTAAAGATGTGATTATACCTTAACAGTCCTCAAAAGCTGAGTTGTTTTGAATGTGCATGAGCTGCCATCTCTGCTGTCTCCATTGGACTTCTTGTTAATACGAGGTACAAAAGGGCTGGGACTTTGCTCTGAAGAGTGAATTATAAAAGCAAGTATAATTAGGCCAGTATATGCTGCCATTTTTTCTGGCAGCACTGGCTTAAGCACCTCCTCGTGTACCTCGCATCAGCTAGAAACTGGTTTGCAGTGACTAAACAAGCACCTGAGCCAGTCCAAGTGAGGAGGTGGTGGCACAGCTCGGCAATGAGAGCTGGGAAGGGGAGGATTCATTGCTGCTCTGTGAGCTGGCTCTGCTGCCCGAGCTCAGGCTGCTCTGGGAGCCAGAAGGACAAATGGTGCTGGATTCACAGAAGGCACTATGTTACACAGCTGCTGTGTAGAAGGCGTTGGTTTGGGAATCAGAGAACCCTCTGAGCTTACTGCAGAATTAAATGGTACATTGAAAACCAGTATACTGCCACAAGTACTAGTTAAGGTATGGACACATTTGTTTCAGGGCTTGCACTTGATTTTGTTTCCTGAAGATAACTTGAGTAATTATGCAAAGGTGATGGAGATCTTGACCTTTGAGAATGGTCATTTGAACTAGTGAAAACCGGCATGGAAATAACATTTGAATTTGCTACCTTGAAAGGGACAGGCTCAGTGGGTTCCCAAGGAATGGCTGTATTAAAGATGTGTGAATACTTTGTAGCAAGATTTGAAGGCAGTGTGTTTTCCCTTCCTTAGACATCAGCTATTAGCATGTGGCTGGTATTACTTCTTTACTAGATGCAGGAAGAAGAGTATTTACAAACAGGATGAAAAGACTTGAAGCACATCACTTTTCTAAAATTTATGTAATACAAGTCAGTAGTGTGCACTTAAGCGGACATCAGTTACATAATATTAAATGTAATGTGTATTTGCTATGGATATTTGTTTACAAATATCCTATTGCAGTTTGAGTTTTGTGTCTGCTGCTATTTTACAAGTTTTGTGTGGCTGATGATCTGTCGCACTTCTTTTCCTGCGTTCACTGTCCTGTATTTCCTTGTGCTATCTTGTCTGAGTCCCATTTGCAGATTCTGCAAAAATGTGCTTACAAGAGGCAATGATTAATCAAAACATTGGGAGGGATAAAAGGCAGATATGCACAGAGAAGAAAAGGGTGGGGAAGAGTAAATAAGCAGAAGCATGTTTGTTTCTCCTTGCCTGTGACTCACTTTTTTCATAACAGAAGATTTTCAAATGAAAAAGAAAGCTAATTCAAAACAAACAGGAAGCAAGAAGTAATTACCTCTGCACTGACCCATGAGAGAGGGTTCCGTACTTTCAGACTATTAAATTAATAAGCTAATTAATTTGATTGGCTTTTAAGCATATAACTTATAAAAGCTATATTATATACTATTATGTTAACAGATAGTGTTTCATAATATGGAGAGTATTATATAGAGTAGAGTGGGTTTGATTATTAATACATGAATGCAGTCATGATTTCTTGATCAATCCATGATTTATGTTTACCTCCATCTTTATCAGCTTATGACTGATTATTGTTTTCTTTTCCTTCAATTGAAGATCTAAGGCATATCTGTTGGGGCGGGGGAGTCTTTCACACACTGCTTTTCGTTCTTTTCACATACTGCATTTCATTTCAAAACACCTACCTAAGCTTTCCTGTGCTGGCATTCCCCTTGATCACTGAGTCCTCTGTACTGGACACAAGGGAATTCCAGCTCTCTGCCTAGGGCCACTGTGTTGTGTGATATAAGATCCATACCATACACTCGGTGTCATTTTCTAATACAAGATCTGAGGAGCCCTGGTGCTGTGCTCTCATACCATTCTAAACCCATCTTTCCCCTCGACACTGTGGTTTTGAGCTGTGTATCAGGTTATTTTGAGGCATGTGATAATAGAGGCAAATAAAAGCATGGGAAATTTTGCATGGAATGCTGAAAAAGTCAGTTGCTTTTATAAGAAAAAGATGGGAATATATTCGTTTCTCTGAATACAGTATCTTTCCCCCCAACCTTAGGCCTGCTTTGGGACTTCACATTTTTTATGAGTGCAGGAAGTCAGCAATTTCTACCATTCCAGCAGGTTCCTGTAGTAGCTATTGCTATCTTGGAGTAGTGAGACTGACTCATTCCTGTAGTTACACCTGGCTGTCAGTAACATTCTGGTCCCCGCTTTCATACTGTCACTGCTCAGGTCTTAGCCAGTCACTCTGGTCTTCTGCCAGGTGCTTCATTTGTAACCTCTTCTCAGATGCAGCAGTTTTGACTACAAGTCTTGTGTCATGAGCAGTCTCAGATTCAATAAGTTGCTATTAGCATTCAATTAACTCTGCAAATGGGTATTTATAAAAGTACTTGAAATCTTGAAATTAAGTTAATGATGTGAACTAGTATTGCTGAGAAGTAAAAGCAACCTGTTGGTTTTCTTTAATTTTCACCATGGTCTTTTATTGCAATTCCTGAATTGTATCTTCTTTCAGAGGTTTTCCTTGTGCCTTCAGTACTAGCCTTCCCTACAGCATGTTTGTCATGCAATACTGTTACCTTAAATGTATGAGCAGTTAAAATTTCTGTGTGTTGATCAACTTAGATATGAATTGTTATATGTATGTGGCAAAAGGTGTTGTTGCTAATGACATATGATCCCCTATTGCAGGCAGAATCCAGGCACACTTTGTAGCAATTATTTGCACAGTGTATGTGCTAGAATTCAGTAATATGTTAACTCAAAATCAAATACAAATACTTCCTGATAATGGGAAGGTGTTGTATCCTGATGAGGGTGTTTGGAGTTTGATACATTTGTTATCTTTTTATAAACAGATTTTATGTAAATAAAATTTTACTTGTGTTTGTATTTCTTGTCTTTTGCCAGATATTTTACTGTTCTCTATGTTTTTTTGCAGTTCTATCTTCAAGACACTAAAAGTAGTAATGGTACCTTTATTAATAGTCAGAGACTGAGTAGAGGATCTGAGGAAAGCCCACCATGTGAAATTATGTCAGGTGACATCATCCAGTTTGGTGTAGATGTGACGGAAAACACACGGAAAGGTAAGGGTATGGATAATTTTTTGATTTATTTTCAAGAATATTTATTTAGAACATCTTATTACAATCCGGTCTTTAAAACTAAATGGCATTCCCATGGTAAGAAAATAGTTTTGTTTGGTTTTTTGTTACTTCTTCCCTCCTTTGTGCTGGCAGTGAGCCCTGAGCCCAGTACCTGATCAAGAAACTTGTCTGCTGAAAACACAGACTCTACTTCTACCCCCAAACCCCCAGATGGACTTTAACTGGTTTGTTTTCGTGGCCTGTCTTCTTCCCTGGCTGTGTGGCTGCTACTGTGTACAGGGGAAATGTAGGTCTGGAAAAGGAGGCTCAGCTGGGGCCACATGTTCATCTATTGCCTCACTTAAATTGACCTACAGCAATTTTAAAAGTGCAACACAAGCATGTGTGTATTGGGCTTTCTGTGTTTGGATTTTATTATTATAATTGTAATTACCTTTCTTTCAAACCCTTTGAACCTTAAGGTGTGGCAGAAGTATGAACCTGAATTTCTTGATCAAGTAGTCAGTGTAGGTTTGAAACAGGCTACCTTAATTCTTTTCAGGATACCCTCTGTTTCTTTCTGTGTCTGCTACTGATTGTGATTTCTGCGGGTACTTAAAAATGAGAATAGAAAATTGTTTTTATTTATATGAGAATAGGTTGCTAGCTGACAAATAAGGTGATGGCATTTTTGTTTTGGTTTGTTTTTCTTGCTGTCTTCTTCCCAGTATGTACACTCAGGAGATCTTGTATTATGGCAATAGCTCTGTATCTATGTTAATTAAAATGCAGCCTTGATCTCTTTTCTTTTGAAATTACACAGTATTTCAGGAATCATTTCTTTGTCTTTCTGGAGACTGGTCTGTATAGGGATTATTAGATTGTAATCAGTTTTGTCAAGACTTCTTAAAGTTCCCTAATGGGTCTGCTGCTTTCTGTAAGCATTGAACTTCTGGCCATGTTCTGTAGAATCCTAACTACTCAGATCCTAACACACAGATTTGGCAGTAAAATGTCAAAACTGCCGTCACTCTTAACTGCTTTTCTGAACAAGACCTTCATAGAGCTTATCCTTAAAGAGAAGTGTATCAGAGAAGAATGAAAGAATAATATTAAATTGGAATACTAATAATAAAGCTCTTTAAAACAAGCAAATAAACAAAACGTCCATCAAAGCAAACCTCTCTCAAACCAACCCCCCCAAAGTCCAACAAACCAAACCATAGTAACAACAGGAGAATTTCTGAAAGTGTGTCAAGTGTGCAAAACATAAAGGTGGCACCTGCTCTGTTGCTCATGAATTTTGTCTTTAGCTGGATGGGTCGTAATTCTCAGCTCTGAAGTATCAGATGACGGTTAATGAATGTCTTTAAAGAAAATATTGTTAGGTAATGGCGGTGGTGGTATTTTGTCGTGGAGAGCTTTTGGAGCTGTAGGATTTTTGAGTGATTCATTGTAGTGGAGGTCTCATCACATTGTTTTACTCGTCTTGAAAATGATGTTGCAAAGATTCAACTCCAGGATGCCTAATTGAAATTACTTGGGAGTTATTTAAAATGTTTCCATGTGAAGTGATTGCAAATATTTGAGTGCTAGCAGTATACATGGAAGAAATGAGAGGAATACACTGCATCTAATCAACTTGAAACTATTAATTTTATGAGATGCTGTCCTTGCTAAGAGAGGCTGAATTTGTTCAAGTATATTTAGACTAAAACAATTTTTATTATAAGATTTAGTTGGAAGAAAAACTAGACTTGACTTATTTTATCAGCACATTGCAGTTAGTTCACGGAAACTTTTAAAAGTTCATAGTAAGCAAATTCTTGCCATGTGTTTTTGCCTGTAGTAATCTGCTGTGGTCTTATGTTAGTTTTGCAAAGTACGATCCTGGTGACCTGGTGTTTGTGTAATGAGTGATCAGATTATGCAGCCTTCCTTGTCTTTTTCTTTGAACATGGCTTTGAACATGGAAGCTGTGTTCATGTTGCTCATGAATGTGTTGAGCTCTCTAATGAGCTAGAGGATACAAGTTTGCTTTCCTCCCTCTCTGCTGCCCCAAGCAGGGATTGACGATTGTGTCATCACAGGGTATTTACCTATGAATGCAGTTGGAAAGCATATAAACATGGAGTTTTCACCAGTTAATTTCAGTCGTCTTAGATGTTACTGTTAATCTAATCTAGTCATGAAACAGACAGGAAAGTAGTTTTTAAATTGGTGATTCCCTTTAAAAGCACTTTGCACTCTGGTATTTACATAATGCCTTACTTGCACAAGACATTTCAACAATCTGCTGTGTGTAATTATAAGGTAATGGCAGGACAGAATGAGTGTACTTTCTCATGTAAATACTGAATTCTGTCAATATTGCTAGAATACATTTATTTTATTGTTCAGGCTTTGTTTTAGTAAGTCATTTCCTTGCAAATGTGATCTGGATTTGATTCACTGAAATAGTGGCATGTTCAGTGTGTGATTTTTCAGGTTGTCAGGTATGAGCACCAATTCCTCAGTTTCCTGCTGCTGAGCCTAAGTCAGTACCAGGTCCTGGAGAAGTGTTTGCATCCCTCCTGCTTTCTTATTTGTCCACTTGCTGTATTACTGACAAGCACAGAGGCCTGGCCATTTCCCCCTCCTTAATACAGCACTTACCTATTAACATCTCACTGTGCTTTTCTCTGTGTTAGTGTGGTTTATATTCTTTTAGCACTTTTGAAATTTTCCACTGTTGGAAAATTTCTTCCAGAATTTGAATGGCAGAGCATTCCAAAATACCTGGCGATATTTCCCTTCATGGAAAGGGGAGGCAGCATTGCGAAGCGAGATCAAGTAATACCAAGATGATTTAGTTCAAATGCAGTTTATGCACGTTTTTCTAGTCAGAATTGGACTCTCTCATATATCTGTTCTGTCATGGGATATTTGAGGGAGGTCATGCAAGTGGGGAGCCCAGTGTGTGCTGCAGGGCAGCGCACAGA
Organism: Drymodes brunneopygia; assembly: GCA_013400955.1. Classification (NCBI taxonomy): domain Eukaryota; kingdom Metazoa; phylum Chordata; class Aves; order Passeriformes; family Petroicidae; genus Drymodes; species Drymodes brunneopygia. The sequence goes on from VZTZ01002025.1 coordinate 41,851, forward strand.
CTCCCGAGGGGTGTGGGAGGGCTCCTCAGGGCTGGGTACCACATTAACGAGTGAAAAAGAAAACGAGAGCATCATTGGCGAATTGTCTCTCTCGGAAGCTAAAATTGAGAGAAACGGAAATGGTTTCTGTGTTCCCGTTGTGCTCCAGTGCAGCAGAACCTGTCGGGGTTCAGGGCGGGCCTCAAGGGTTTTGTAGTCGTGAAATGTGGGGCAGCTCCGTGTTTAGGAGCGGACCAGCAAGTTCGTGACTGGAGTGTGGAATAACAAATGGAGCAGGAGCAGGGTTTCTTTCCTCGGTGGAGAGAGCTGTGGATGCGGAGGGAGCGGTGGATGTGGGGCGGCTGTTTCACGCTGCGGAGGGAGCGGTGGATGTGGGGCAGCAGTTACACGCTGTGGAGGGAGCGGTGCATGTGGGGCGGCTGTTTGACGCTGTGGAGGGAGCGGTGGATGTGGGGCGGCTGTTTGACGCTGTGGAGGGAGCGGTGCATGTGGGGCGGCTGTTTGACGCTGTGGAGGGAGCGGTG
>VZTZ01002025.1:42555-145521 GCA_013400955.1 Drymodes brunneopygia
GGCGCCCCCTGGCGGCGGCGCTGCGCAATGCCGGCTGTACCGAGGCCGGGCGGGAGCGGCGGCCCCGCGGAGCGCCCGCAGGTGAGGGGGACGGAGAACGGGGCGAGCTTTGGGGCAGGGGGTGTCTCAGCTCCACTGGGAAACCAGGGGTTGCTCTACTGCTATTCCTTGTTAATTCCTCAAAATAAATACTATAGACCTGAATTTAAACCATGGCTGCTGTCCTGTGCAGTCAGTACTGTATTCTTTTTTCTGTGTTGCTTTACCTTTCCCTCAGGCTTTCTCCTTATTTTTCCAGTTGCAAAGAACTCATAGCTAAAGATCAGGCTGCAGGGTTTGTGTATTGTTTCTTTTCTTAGTATTTAAATTTTATAAATTTGTCAAAATGGTAGGTACCTTTTTGTAGTCACTGTCTATTTGAGACTTTTTACTAGATGCCCATTATATCTTAATTTGACACAAATAAAGCCCCAGCAGATTTTAGGAGATTTTTGTCAGTCTAGCTGTTGACAGAAAAACTTTAGAATTATATAATCTTACAGCAGACCTACCTGATATGTGACCCAAAGGTAAAGCTGTCTGTTGGTATTTAATGTCAGGTATCCTAATGTTTTCTTATTAAAATCTCTGATTTACTCTTAAAGGAAAAATTCTGCTTTATGAAAGATATGTATTACAGGGTACAGCTAAAATTGCTAATGTATTTTTTAAATGTTTTTGCAGACTGGATTTATTCTGTTATAAATAAAGACCCCAAACCCTGCAGTTTAAACTGTGCTGCTATGGCATGTAAATTTAACAATTTACCAGGTCAGCTTGAAAAAACAAGATACTCTAGCCAGGAGAATATGTCTCCAAAGAATTAGCTTTTAGCTATAAATAAAGGTTAAAACCGACTTGTCTTGGTTGGATCATTTCTCCTGTATTTTTAGATTCTATTGAGGTAGCTTCATTAAAGACCTGTCTCATTTCCCTGGAGTATTACCAGTGTCCTAAAACGCCCATTGCCCTTTCTTTTCAAAGCCAGATTAATTGTTTTGCTGATATTAATAACCAAGAAAAGAGAGCAGCTATTTTTCTTCGTATATTAGTGGGTGCTGGAGGTATGGTGGTACATGATAGGTGACCACACACTCATTTGTATCTCACTTGTGGTAGTGTTTTGGGAACAATATACAGCTACCTTTCCATGTATCTGGAAATAATTTTTACTTCCCACTTCATAGAACCCTACAGGGAAAAAAAAAATCAACCGAGACACAGACATAATTTGACTGCTTGCAAAGACGTTGAAAATGGTATCAGTAACATTTTTTTAAACATTATGTAGAAAGTTTGAACTTGATGTAAGAATCAAAAATTGCATTTCCTCCTCTTATTCCTTAGGATCTTTCTCGATATCAAAGAATCTTGAATTTAGTCCTCAAAGATCAAGTTTACCTCTTCTAATATGAAAGGCTGCTTGTCTAGGGCTGTGCAGTAGATGTGCGCTACAAGAACCCCGAAATAAAGATGCATTGTCTTGAATGATGTTGCTTACAGTGTTCAAAAGGGTATTCTTCTCAGTGGTTCCTACACACTTCCTCTGCACTCGCTTTTCAATCCGTGTTTGTAAATAATAATTGCTTGGCAAGTTCCAGGTCTTGAAGTGAGTGTCAGTGACAGATTGGATGTGTTGCCTTTTAAGTCCCTGGATATGCTTGTAGGAATCTTGTCAAAAAGCCAGCTTATTTTGTTTATGCCTCTGCATTCCCGTTGCCTAGTGCAGGTAAGATGCGTTCCTCTTCACTCATTTTATGATCAAAACATTCACTTTTGTAACTTACTGTAGTAAAGATAAGTTTCAGGTATTGCTGCACGTGGAAGAGTGGGAACTCGAACTGCTGCACAGCCAGGACTGAGTACACAGCATAATCTCTTCAAGTTTGTAATGATGACATTTCCTGTGTCCAGAGGAGGTTTGCAAAGGCAGACTCAGGCACTGGTGCTTGAAGGTGTTCATGCCTCCTCCTCCTTGCCTGTCTCAAGGTTTCTTAAGACAGTTTGCTTGGTTTCTATAACATTAAGCACTGAACTTCATTTTATGTTGTAGTGGATCATAATGACTTAGTATTTGTTTGTTTTCAGTTACCCACGGATGTATAGTCTCCACAATCAAACTGTTCCTTCCAGATGGAATGGAAGCTCGATTGCGATCAGAGTAAGAATATGTATTCACATGTACCAAAATTTGACTAGTGTATGAGGACAATTTGATGGATATAATGTTTAAAATCATCATGGGAGCAGTTTATTTTCCTGTGATCCTTCAACGCAAGTAACTGAGAGCATGGTTCTTTTGCAGGCATTATGAGGAAAAAAACCCTAATGTGCTTGTTTTTAGTAATAAGACAACTATGAAGAATAAAGAAGTTCCCTAAAAGAAGAAAAGAAATTCTTGTGTAGTTGGGCTTTTCTGACTGTAGTTTGCTGAAATGGGTATTAGAAACAAACAGAAGAATATAGAGAAAAAGAAAGCAAATAAGCAAATTCGCCTGCCCTCTTTCTTTATTTGTTATTAATATTTTGGCGCTTTTAAGTGCACATAGACTAAAGTGAAACTAATGGAAACGCAGATGAACATGGATAATGTTTTCTGTGTATATGCCCATTTTTGAGAAATCTTCCAATAGTAGCAGAAACCAAAAACTTCAAAATTTTGTTTGCACTGAGGGCTAATCACAAATGACATAATTTTAGTCATCTTTCGTTATCAACAATTTTATGGGGTTAATTGCTTATTTCAATATGCTTTTATCATTAGTATCCAGAAATAGTTGCGTGAAGCTTTAGGGTGTCTTTGCTTGTGGGAAAATATGTATAAGTAAATTACTATGGAAGATTTTCCATATAATTGCATGTCTAAATAAGAAATAGTAAAAAAATATGGTGTTATATTTTTAGTTTTGATGAAAATGTCTGGGTACAACATTTATGCATTTTGTGTTCCCTTTTTTTATGTTTTAGTGTTATCCATGCTCCATTACCAAGTCCTGTTGACAAGGTAATTCAGTAATTTGCTGGTTTATGCCTTATTCAGCCACATGCTATTTTCAGACTTGTTATAAAGAAGAAGAAATAGTGAGTCTGTCCAGTAACATTTTGATATGCTTCCCACTGCCTGTTTTTACCTATATTGAATATTTTGAATATTCAAAATACATATTTTGAATTATATTTAAGGTAGAGAAATAATGCAGTATTACAGTGTATATTTGAAGTTGACTTTTTACATTGTGGCACCTGAAACATGGCTTTGGAGCAAAACCATCGATGTTAAGATGGTTAATTTCCAGATACAGGTCAACAGACTATCAGGTCTTGCATAATTTAATACTTGATGTTCTGTGGGACCCAAGAGTAGCTCATGACTTGGTGTTTGGATGAGGTCTGTTTTCTTTATATCTTTATGTCATGTTTTTTATGGAGGAGTAGCTCTGCTGCACAGTCTGGAGAGCACTGTTGTGTTCCCAAGGAAGATTGAGACCAAACCTCTCTGCCTCTCTTGTATAGCCACAGTTGCTCACTGTAGAGTCATGGAGTCAGTACTGTTAAATGTAATTCTTGAACTCAGTAATGTGGGGGACTTGTAGAAAAGCTGTTAATAGATATTGCCTTGAGAAAAGTGATCAAGAGTTTATTATTTCTCTAGTCTCTAAAAGAAGGATTAACTTAAATGGGTTCTAATCAGAGTTTTATGCATGAAAAGCAAAATTTCAAGGAACTGTGGAAACTTATTTGTGAAAACAGCAGTCTGAGGCATTTATAGACTGTGTTTAAGTTGAGATTTCAAAACAATATGAATCCAGGGCAAGGGTAGAAATCCTGAGGAGGGACTGCAGGTATAACTGGGGGGAAATAGTTAAAAATTATTTCAGATTATTACAAGAATTATTAAATTATAAGAATTGGTAAATAAATAGATTGGCTGAAATAAAGCCATGGAACAACCCTCTACTTCTCTCCAAGTGAAGAACAGTTCGTTATTATTCAAAGATAATACAAGTATTTCTTAATTCTGAAATAGATACTTACAAAGGGAGGTTATGATAACTCGTAGGTCAGCAGAAAATGTGCAATCGTGATAGGTGTGGTGACATCGAGTTGGAAGTCCACAATTTGTGTTTGTCCTCAGGTTGAATGGCATCACCTTTGTGCCCCTTGTTTCTTTTTTGTCAGTTTAGACTCAACTGTACCAAAAGCTTTAAACTCATTGGTGTGTTGGTGGTTCAAGAACTTGTGCAGACAAAGACAGTGGGGCTCAAGTCCCCAGTTGGGAAGTTCTGTGATTAAAAAAAAATATAAATAGTAACAGAACAATACATGAATCAAAATGCTATTATTAGATAATCTGAAATTTACCTTTGTGACTAGATTTAAATGAATTTTACATTATTTGTGTTTGATGGAAAATCCAAAACCATTCATGATTCTTACTTATCTTTTTTTCAGGTTGCTGCTAACACTCCCAGTATGTATTCTCAGGAATTGTTTCAGCTTTCACAGTATCTACAAGTAAGTTTTCTTTTAAGGGCGTTTAGTTTGGCTGAATATTTTTGTTTAAAACGCATATCTTATGCTGTCGTTTTTATCTATTGGAAACTACAAAGGAGGGGACAGTGCTGGCAGCTCTTCTTCCTCACTGGCATCACCAGCCTTTCTATGCCTGCTTCTGTATCAGTTTTAATAGGTGTGTTTTTCCCAAGGTGTCATGCCACAAAAGAGTTAGACTGCAGAATGGCAGCACGTTAAACTGTGTGCTGATAGATAAAACTAAACCCTTTAGAAAGGATGATAAAATCAGCTTTCTGGGGAAAAAATGAAAGCTTTTTTGTGGGTAAATTCTATCCTGGTGTATACGTTCTACTGATTTATTTTTGCCTGGCTTTGCTTGATAATGGCAATTTTTATTTGTTCACATCAAGGCTTTTGAGCTAGTTATTATCTTTTTATGTATTTGCTGACATAGCAGGAAGCAGCTCATGCAAATGCTCTTTCTTGGGAAGCCAAATACATACTCACTCACCAATCTGTTCACCGTCCGTTTCCTGCAGTTAACTAAGACTCTCTTCTATCCTGTCATAAACCAAAAAGCAAACAAAAATAGTGGTTCTTGCTTGGCATTTCTCTTTTGTGACCTCATTTGAGGACGAACAGCTCGTTGCATGGAAGCTGCCAAGCTGTCTTTTGGTGTCTGCAGTTTTGTTACTCAAATTATTGACAATACTAAGTGTCTTTAAGTCTTGGGAAGAATAACAGCATGTCCTCAGCATGTGCAACATGGCACGAAAAATGAAGGGTTTAGGAACCTGAGGTTTTAGGATAGCATTTTCTAATTTAACTATCCAAATAGATTTTTTGGATGGATAAAATGGAATGGACGTGTTACGGTTTTGAACAAGTTGACTGTGTTTGCTACTCCCTGCCATTTGCTTTTTTGTTGTATTTTGGGATCTCTTCTGTTGCTTCTGATTTCCTGAGTTGTTCTAGCTGAACTGATTGTTGCCCTGTTCTCTTCACAGGAAGCCTTACATCGGGAACAAATGTTGGAACAGAAGCTGGCAACCCTTCAGCGACTACTTGCTGTCACGCAGGAGGCTTCAGATACTAGTTGGCAGGTATCTGCAGGCATCCTTTCCTTATGGACTGAACTATGCACTGCCATATAAATTTTAGCTGGTAATGGGGAGGAAAAGCAGCAGAAAGAATAAAAACCTTATGGTGGTTCTCTAAAACTGTGAAAAAGACAATGTTTAATCAATTTGGAGGTTGTGTACCTTTGAAATAGCTATTGGCAGTAAGTACTCCAACAAAGCAGAACTCTACTGGCACTACATTATACACATGGTAATTCTAAGTTGGTACTTCTTCTAGGCTTTAATAGATGAAGATAGGCTGCTATCAAGACTGGAGGTTATGGGAAATCAATTACAGGCTTGTTCAAAGGTAAGTAGTTCACTTAAAGTCAAATGTTAGGAATGCTAAAAGGCAGCAGTGTTTTGAAAGTAGCTAGTTGTAGGAAAGCATTTGGAACATAAACTTTTCAAAATGAGCCTATGCAACGTTGATAACCTGAGTAGCACAAAAACTGTCCATCTGCTCTGTATTTCAAGGCATCTCAATAAGTCGCTGTTGTTTTCATTGCCCATGTCCTGTCTGATATTCAGAGTTTTGAGTATGTGCTGCCCTGATTGTTATTTAGGCCACCTATGCCTGCCTTGGATTTTAATTTTTATTTTATTTCTATTTCCACTCAACTATCTACATTGTAAGAAATTTTTCTGCAGGTTCTGTTTAAGATCTTTCCTCTGGGACCTGGTTTGTCAAGGTGTATGTCTCCTAGGCTTAACATTGTCTTAGCAGTGCCCAGAAAAAGTCCTGTAATTTTCCTGGCATCAGAACTGACCATTGAATGCGTATTGCTATACATACACTTCAAAAAATAACTTATTTATACCCAGTCATGTCAAGAATCTTTGATTACTGATTTGTACAGAACCTTTTCTCGTCTATCAGAAATTGCTGAACATTTTTTAATAGAACAGGCTTTATCACAAACTAATTTATTTAATGAGCAAATTAGTAATTATTCTGTTCTTGAATTATTTTGTACGTGCAGAATCAAACAGAAGACAGTATACGAAAAGAGCTTATAGCACTACAGGAAGACAAACACAACTATGAGACAACAGCCAAAGAGTCCCTGAGGCGGGTCCTTCAGGAGAAAATTGAAGTGGTCAGAAAATTGTCTGAAGTGGAGGTACTGAAGTTTCATGCCTAGTCTCCTGGAAATGCTGAAATAGTTGTAACTGCTGCTATTTAGCTCCCTGTTTTGTTGCTGTAATATGTCAGTATCTGTTGTACTCTGAAACTTGCAGGATATTAAGTAGTAGTGCTTATTTCTCCTATTGGACAGGACTAAGATTAAACAGTTAATGAGAAACTATTCTTTCAGCTCCTCCCTTTTCTCCCTGCTTTCAAAATTTATGGTGCTGTCTTACAGAAGTAACTGTATGGGAGACATATATGAAGGGAAAATTACATACATGCATTAAAAAATTGCTGTAAGACCTTGTTTGAACTGTAGCATTTATGGAAACATACACTTAACCACTTGTACAAAGTATGCTTTAAAAGGAGGTTTTACAATGAGCTTTTACAGTTAAAGAGTTGGATACTCTCTTGAAGTAAGATTTTTGCCCCTTAAGTATCTCACAGTATTATCTTTTCCTTTATTTTCTCTTCCTTTATCATTATTTGCTATATTCCCTTTGTCTAGATGTCTCCTAAGACTAGTTGGCATCCTGTACATATATACTGCTTGGAAAAAATAGATCATCTGCAATGTTTGGTAGTTTATTGTCTGTCTTTTGTTATTATTTATTGCATAAGAAATCTGTCTTACAGCGAAGTTTAAGTAATACAGAAGATGAATGTACACACCTGAAAGAAATGAATGAGCGGACTCAGGAAGAATTAAGGGAATTGGCTAATAAGTACAATGGAGCTGTAAACGAAATTAAAGATCTTTCTGACAAACTAAAGGTAATGACAGAATTTCATTTGAATTAGGATAGAACTGTGATAAATGGAACAAATAATTATGGTTTAATTTCTAATGTAGCAGACAAAAAAGGTTAAGAAACTTGTTAAACAGCAGTTAACAAAAGAAAGATGCATATAATCTTCTACATATTCTCTAGGTTCAGTTTCAATGTAATTGAAACTGTCATCAGTTAAGTAACTTCCTAAAAAGGTTCCCTCTTGATTCACTTTGAAAGTTACCATATTTTTGGAGCTGAAATATATTACAGAATAAAATTATCTGTAGTATGAAACTTTATATCTAGCTGCTTTTATTTGGACTAATAACTTTCAAGCTAAATATCTTAAAGGTAAGAGGAATGAAAACTAGAATTAGAAACAAATTTGCATTTCATATTGCCTCTTTGTGCAGTTACAATAAACATAACTAGTCCACCACATTGTAATAATATGGTTTATCTTCCATCTTGCTATCAAGTTTGATATTAAACTAACTATCTAAGTATATGAATATTTAAGGTCCTTTATGCTGGAGAGCAAATGATCACTTTATCATAAAGCCTGTTCTCCAGGAGTCTCCAACCTAGATAAGTACGAGTTGTGGAGGAGGAAGGTAATGTTGTTATCTCTGGAGACCTGAGACAGTTGTTGCATTTATCTTGTATAAATACTGGAATTGGAACCTAGGTTCCTAGTTCAGTAACTCAGGGAAATTTTTCTTTCCAGATTAAAATGTTTAATTGCTGGTCTTAAGGCAGTTGGTTTCCCAGTAATGGGTTGATCACTGATGATAATGATGAGTATACACAGAAGGATCAAAACTGAAACCTACTACCTTGTTTTGAGGGAGGAGATTGTTTGAAACTTATGTTCTTGAGATCCAGCAAGGAAAAGTTCTTGAGATCCAGCAAGGAAAAGAATGTGGCTTTCAATCAAAGTGGTCTGTGCTGTGTGCATTCAGTTCAGAAGGCTTTTGGGTTTTGATTGAATTGAGATGTTGGAGACTTTGGGTATTTCTTAGTTCTAGGGCCCTTTACTGTTGCTGTAAAATGTATGTTCCTCAGTCAAGAAGTTAGTTAAGATATCTGGAGATTTTCTCGGTCTACTTGAAGTGAAATTCGTACAAAAGTAATAGATTTTGCATTTTTTTCAGTTCCTTTATCTGATTAACAAAGGAAGTTACTTATCTACATTTAATTACATAAAAATGAAGATCTGCTCTTCCACATGTTAATTTTGATTTTTGTGGGATTTTAAAAATCTTTTTGAGCAGGTAGCAGAAGGAAGACAAGAAGAAATTCAACAGAAAGGACTGGCTGAGAGAAAGGAATTGCAGCATAAAATAGATGAAATGGAAGAAAGAGAGCAAGAGCTTCAAGCAAAAATAGAAGCTTTGCAGGCTGATAATGACTTCACCAATGAGCGGCTGACTGCTCTACAAGGTTAGTCAATAGTGGGGAAGAAACTTCGATTATTTGTTTTTCTTTTAATCTGTGAAATACCTTTTTCTTGGACTTCTGTTTACAGTACGGTTAGAACACCTTCAAGAGAAAACTCTTAAAGAACACAACAGCTTAGGTAGGTGTGATCAATTTCTTGTTTCAAGCTGGTTTCCGGATTTGCTGTTCCGTTACTTTAGTTCTGATAATCTTGTAGTCTCGGTGTCTGGTAAAAGGGTTCTGATTCCCGGTTTTCCCGGTAGGGAACTCTCCTGGACTGGTGGGTCCGTGTCGGGGTAGGGCCGGCAGAGGGCGCTGCTGCTGCGGGTGTTCGCTCTGGCCCTAGGCTTGGAGGGGCCTTAGAGCCATCAGGTTTAAAATACTTTTTTATATGTTTATACACACACATGTATATATATGTAACAGGCAGTAATTCTTTGGATTTAATAATCTCTTAGACGTTTGTACAAACATCATCATGATCTGTAGTGGGAAACACATCAAACTTTGCCTGGTTTGTCTGATCAGGTACTTGTGAGGAGGTGGTATGAAAAGCCAGGTGCATTTCAAAATGCTATGTTTATAAAGAAACAAAACCCAAAATATTTTTCTTGGTTCCAAAAATAATGCCCTTTCTTAATCCTAGGCATACAAGTTGACGACTTCATACCTAAAATTAATGGGAGCACAGAGAAAGGTAGTGTATCTGAAGGCTACCTTATGTCTTATGGTTGATGTTTGAAGATGAACAAATTCAAAATGTTCTCTAAAGTTTTGCTTGGAATTATTTCTCTTTGCAAATGAATTTGTCCACTCCTTAGCAGCTTTTTTTTTTTTTTTTGGTTATATTTCGAGTCACAGTGATTTTAGAAAGTTCTCTAAAATACAACAAAACCACTTGGAGGTTGTCTTTTTTTGTTGGGTTGGTTTTTTGTTTGTGATGGGCTGTCACTGGAATCAGTAGGAGTGTACTGAATGAATAATGTCAGGGTTGTCAGGACACAAGAAAGTGGAGAACTCATTGATTGTTTTACCTTTTAATTTTCCCTTGCAACACATAGACATACAGTGTTTTTCTAGTAAAGTTGGATAGGCTAAGTAAAGTCAGCAAAACCTATTTTTTTATAACTCTAATATGAAAAATGTGAGTATATAAAATTTATAAATAGTGGGAACTAACTTTTTAAAACTCAAGAGTATCTTTATGTGAAACAGGAATTAATACAGATTGAAGTAAATGATAGGGTTTTTTAAAGGCCACTTAGTTAGAGCTAAATGTTTTAGCTCATGTGTCTCAACATACATAAAGATTTTTGAGTGAAATTGTCCAATATCACATACAGCAGAAAATATTCCAGTTATGATTCCAGATCGTTTAATTGGCTGAGATATATTTGTCCTCTTATGTCAATTTTAATTTTTTCCTTGATGTTGCTTGCTTCTACAGTCTGAGGAATGGTGGTAGTATTGGTTTGAAGGTTCAGGGACCTATATAGAGAATTCATGCTTTTAACTGATATTCACAGTGTTTAAGGATTTCTGTATTTATATTTTTGAAACAGAATTTTAAAGCTCCATATGCATATTTGCAAACTATGAGGTTCTTGACTATGGAGACCAATAGCAAAATCAGAAGTTATTCATGATATAACCTCATGGCTGGTCCTTATTGGGAGCAGGAGGAGAGATCTGTTAAACGCCTACAGGAGCTGTACCTAAACATCCCCTAAAGCTCAGAGTACTGTTTGTCCCTAAGTGTCTTAGCATTTTAGGCACTTAGCTGTGGTGTGTACTGAGGTTAGGAAGCAGGACATTCAACGTTTGTTCCCACTTCTCTACACTGCTGTGAGATTTTATTTTTATGTAGATTGATCTGTCTTGCTGATGCATAATTTTAGGTTGGTGATTGCTTAATATTTGATAGAATGGTTAAGAAATACATCTGCTTTTCTCTTTTTTGAGCTAGAGCTAATTTGAAACATTTAGTAAAAGCTGTTGAGCTCTGACTTCAAATATAAATTATTTTATAGAGAAATAATTTGTAACATCATACTAGATTTGACTTTTTTTAAAGAAACGCTTTTTGTTTGTTTTAAAATTGTTGGTAGGAATGTCATGGGAGATTTTTAAATACTGATGTCTCTTACAAGTCCAAATTTTTAAATTGCCCATTTGAAAATCATTATGTGGTTATAACAAATACCCTTATATCACTGGAACTCACTTTCTTGGTCAAAGGTGAAGGAGCTGTCTCTTTTGGACTTACTTTGGGTTGTACAAGAGTCTGTATCATCTGAATTGATGCATGACGAGGTTCCATTCTATGAGTAATGGTGGAACTTGTGCTTAAATTTTAGGAAGCTGTTTGCCAAGTTATTTTTCTTTGAGTGCAGACAACATATAACTGCTCATTCAAGTTCTCTTTCTGTGTGTTTATACAATCTATCACATTTTTTGTCATGCACATACTATGCTATTTCATTATGCTGAATTTTAGCATAGTTTTTCATTATTGTCAGTTGTACATTTTTCTGCATTTCTGCCATACCTGATCCATCCCCCTTCCCCTGGCATTTTACAGCTTGCTGCCCTGTGTTCTCTCCATGACAGTCTGTGCTTTTCTGCATCTTCCGGTCCCTTATGTAGCCCTTGTATGACAGATGGGCAGTTATTTGCTCTGCCAAATTTTGAATTTTGTTCTCTTAAAAGCATCAGGAAGCAATTATGTCGGGGTTTTTTTGTTGAGTTTTTTGGGGTAGGTTTGGTTTTGTTTTTTTTCTTGCTATGTAGTTTTGCATTATTTTAGAAGAGCTAAGAATTATGAGTTTATAATGCAGATTGATGAACTTTGGGAATGAAAGAGGGAAACTGTAAAACCCATGTAAAATCAGTATGCTTTTAAAAATTCCTTTTGTCTCTCTCTCTCTCTCTCTCTCTCTCTCAAAGTGTGTGCACAGGCACACTACCTGGCCATGACAAGAATAATGGTTTTACATAACTTTTTTCTGCTACTGTAGCAGTCAAGAGCTGTATTCAGAGTAGAGGAACTAAGAATTCATAGCCTTTCCAGAGGCTTTTTGTAGAAAACATGTAATAGGGGATGATGGTTAGGCATTCATTTTCTCTCACTGCACATACAGAAAAGCTGGTGCAGAAGAGAGGAACTTGTTTGTACAGCAAGCCCCTTATAAAAGTTGTGTAGAATTAATTTGTTTCAAAAAGTGGTATTTTTCTCAGTATACCACACCTGGCTTTCACCTTTAAATTTTGTGAGCCATATATTACATAAAGAAAGATAAAAGAAATTTGTATGTGGTCACTTAGAGGACCAGGTAAAAAATGAAAGAAGAAAAGCGGGGAGAAGTTTAAATATGGAAAATAAATTTTACAGCCATGGTGCTGTTTTGTAAAAGTTCTGTCCTTGTGGGTTTAAAAAAAAAGTTTACTTTTTAGAGTAACTTTGAAATTTAGTAAAGCTTAGCATTGCAGTTGAGCTTCTGATGTCAGAGCTAATGATTGAACGATCTGGTTAGAATGTACCACATTCTGCAGGTTTGTACTAGTGACAGTCTTTTCCCACTGCTGGACTCTTGGTCAAAGGATTTTTGAGGTTCTTCAGAAAGGCAGTGTTTGCACCTTGAAGTGATGCAGGATTCTGATGGAGTTGGGAGCTGAACAAGGAATTGAGTAAATCTGGGAATGGAGCCCAGTTCTAGGAACTCTGCTGCAGAACTGTCTTTTCAAAGTGAAACTGTTTAAAAAGTATAGGATTATATTCAACAGCACTTTTAAAATAGAGGGTGTTAGATATGAAGAATCAACATGAAGACTAATGAAAAACTTAGAAAATACCTTTTTAAAGCTAATAAAAATGCTGAAGAATATAGGTTAAAAACATGTTTCTTTTGAAAATGCAGCTGAAGTACTTTTCTTTTGATCAGTTCAAAAGAGTAATCTATTTCCTAGTATCACTCAGACATCATTTCAATTTCATGTCTTGTCTGTTTGCACATTAACTCCGATTTGATTCAAAAGTCCATTGTGATTACACTGACAAATATTGTTAATATGCCTTTCAAATTTTTTGTTGCATCAATTTGAAAATGATAAGAAGATGTCAACTGAAGTTTCTTTCTCTACTAGAGCACTTTCTTTCAAAGAGTGGAGGGGACTGCACTTTTATTCATCAGTTCATAGAATGTCAGAGTGAGTACAAGAGTGTTCACATTTACATGCTTTAAAATAACAGAAAACACAAAAAAAAGGTGGATGAAACCAGAATTTGTCACTACTGTTCAATATTTCTGTAGTAGCAGAAATTTTCTAAGCATAGAATTGTGGCATTGTGTTATTAAGCAGATGTCTGGTTGAAGCAGTAAAAGGATATCTTTGCTCTTGCAAAGTGATGGTCACATTGTCTCTTCTCAGTTCATCCATTATTTTGCCCTGACCAACAAAAGGGTGGTGATATTGCCACATGGTGTTTAAAATGTGTAATTTTTCACCTGTTACAAATTAAATTGAAACCTGTCAGTTTAAGCAAACATCACAGGCAAAAGGAGGACAGAGAATGAGGTGCCTTTTCACATATCTAAAATTTATCTGATAATTAAAGCCTTACACATACTCCAAATAAGTTGTAACAAAAGTCCAAAAGGGAAAACAAGTCCATAGTTTGTATGTGGAAGTCCAAAAGACTGTTTTAAGAAAAACAGAAAATTGCAATACTGGTCCTCAGAAAGATGTTTTATTCTGCAGTGTGAAACATGTTTTTCAAAGCAAATACTTTTGAAAGTGAGTATTAAAATGGTACTGTCTGCACATCTTTAATTAGGGAAAAACTGAAGATGTTATTACTTCTTCCTACTGAAAGAAAAATATCATTAGAATGAAGAGATATTAAACCTGCTTTTTTTAACTTGAGAATTTATAGAAATTATGTACCTAAAATTGAGCAGAGAAGCATTTAGAAGCATGAGGAAGTGTAGCAGACTTGTTAGATTTTACTGCTTGTGATCTAGTTTGCAGTGCCATAAACCAAATGACGTGACACTGCTAATATTTGTCTAAGAAAATTTAAACTTTATTTATTTGAAAAATGTTTATTTAAAAAAATTAATGACTGGTAGCTGTCTTCTGTCAGGCTGCAGTTTAAAATAAATCTAAATTTTGCAAAGATCTTGTATGAATCTTCTTTTTTTAGTACGTAAAAATGAAGTTAAATGCTTGAGTAAACTTTTTTTGTCTAGAACATGAAGAGCACACTGTGTGATGTTCAAATACAAATTGGTTACTTGTTTTCATTGTTTGGATGTTAGCTTAACCTATTTTGACAAAACTTAGGTTAGTATCACTTCTGCAAAGTAAATGTGACCAGTCCTGTCACTATTGAGAAGGAAAAGTGATCAACAGTATCTAGTAAAAGATTCTAAGATGTAAAAGAAGTACTAATAAGAGTAAAATTAAGATCAGTGTATTTATGCCTACCCTTTCTTGAGACATTGAAAGCTACAGAGTGAAGACACTGCAAGGCCTCGACTGCTTCACTTTTAAAGGAATGAATATGAGTTCAAAAGGCTTCAATATTTTGCATTTTTATGACAGTCTGAGTTTTACTCTCACATCATGAAAAATTCCAAATCATTGACTCTTTTATTTCTTCTTGGACTGAAAGTTTGCCTTTTCCACATTCAAATATGTTTAGTCAGGCCTCACAATATGATGAGGTTAAAAATTCAAACTTTAGAGTCTATTCTTTTCCTTTTGTATGTAAATGCTACCCTTCAGTCCTACTCCTTTTCTTTGCTCTGTGTAACATCAAGGGCTGGGAACTCCTGGGGAGAAAAATTATAGTGCCAGAGATTGTCAGGAAGTCAAGTTTTAAGGGACACAGCAAATAGTGTAGAACAATATCATAAAGACTGGCAATAGAGAGCAAGAATATATAGTTCGTCATGTGGTGGTATTGTTGGGGTTTTGCCCAGAGGTTTAAGTACTGAGAGGAGCAGGTTTATTACTTAAACAATAATGATATAATAAAAATCACAGAAACCAGATGGTTTGCAAAATTCAGCTTCTGTAGGTTTTTAAAGATACTTTGTAATTTTTTTTTTTTAAAGCACAATACACTCACAATATCATCCTGTAATGTGTCCTGATCTGTAACATCTGTGGAGTGTTATGAAATCTGGCTGAATGGTCTGGGAAGTCTCTTACTTTCTGATCATTACATCCAGTTCACTTGTTGCTCATTCCATAGCTTTATTTTAGTAACCACTGATGAAAATCAGTGATGTCAAGAGCAGAAGTCATGGTGCTTCTTTTTGATCAGTACATGATATGCATTATTAGCAAAAATGTGATGATGTATAGCCTGAAATGAGATTTGTTGCCCTGCTAGCTTCCCGTCTTTCGCTCCAGTCTAGCCCTTCTTTGTGTCCTTATTTTTTCTCTTACTTTGTGATTTTTGCATTTGATTTTAAATGCAAGTCAACTTCTTTCTTTTCACTGAGCTGATTTTTGCAAATTTATTAATAGTAGTTTTTGGATGGATTGAATGGTTATTTTTAACTTTTCCTTTGATATCCAGGTGTCAAGTAAAGTTAAAGCTGTTTAATATCTCTTTTTTCAGAGGGCTGAAAATTTGTGCGTTGAGGAACAGGTTTTTTATTGGTTTTCAAACCTGGCCTACTTCAAAGACTATTTTGATTTTAAAATATAAAGGTAGAGGAGCCATGTTACTTAAGCAATAATTATGATGTTAACAGATCTTAGTTATTATATTGCACGTAGTGATAGGCAACCTAAAACTAAAATGGAGTTCTTAAATTGAAAAGATCAGAAATGCCTAAAAATATAAAGGAAAACTGGCTTTAAGCTGCAAAAGGAAATATGAATTATCTTACAGATGAACTGAGAGCTTAACTTCACAGCAGATTGTGTCAGTAAAAACATTTATATGTACCTCTCTGCTAAGTAGGGACTGGATAGCATGAAAGCTAAATTCTTTTGTGCCAGAAATTAAAGCCAGGATTCTCACTCTAATTTATATTTTGGTAGCCAAGATTGCATGTCTTGATTCAGGGACAGCATTAATTGATTTAAAAACAAATCAGGTTTATGAAGTTTTCTGAAATAGTAAAATAAAAAAAATGCAGAGATTTGAAAGAGATGTTTTAAAGATGTCTCTGTATCTCTTACTTTCTGATTGTTGTCTGGATTCTGCCATTTTTAGTGACTAGGGTGGTAACATAAAAATAAGATTCTGTTGAGTTCGGTGATACCAACATCCAATTTTCTGTGTATTCTCTAAATGCTCACCAGCATGCTGAAATAAACTCTTTTTTTTTGTTGGCTTATGCCATATATTAATGATAGCATTCTTGAAACACAGAGAATGTTCAGTGGTTCTGAAAGTTAGGAGAGGTGTCAGTCACCAAGTACAAAACACTGACTGTGCCAGCTTTGGGTCAGGCTGGGCAAAGGGGCTCGTGTGCTGCTGCTCAAGGTCTTGGCTGAAGAAACAGTGCCACTTTTGTACAAAAGGTGAAATCAGTAATGGACACTAGAAAACAATAAGCCACTATGGAAATGAAAAAAAAACCAGAAAAATCATGCCTACAGTTTCTTTAAGTCATGGAATGGAGTGTAAAGAACTGCTGCAGAAGTTTCAGTTTGGAAAACGTCTGTTTCAAGAAGGGTAGTTTCTGTTTTGTTATTCGGGGTTTAGCAGTTACTGAATTGTGAAAGGTAGAAGATCCATCAATTCATAATGCTAAATTTTCCTCTCTAAACTGATTACAGAAGCCTATTTTAAGCTAGCAGTCTAGCATGGTTGAGGTGTTTTACCCCGTCAGGTCAAGCAGTTGAAAGCACCTTGGTTTTGCATTCAGCTGTTTTTTTCAGATCTACAGGGAGAATTCCTTAGCTCTTTTCTTGCTGCCTTCCCTTCCACCCCTCTTCCAGCCACAGCTGAGTCCTGGAATAATCATATATGAAGACTTTTATTTAGATTTATTTTAAAATGGAAGAGGACTCATGATATCATTCGAACGCCTTACTTGTGGCTGCCAGTAACTTGATTCCCTCCACAGTGCTTTCCTCAGTCTAGGTACAGTCATTCTCACCAGCTCTGAGGAACTCGAGGCTGTTCTGAATTTGGATGATGAGTGATCTCCTACAGTTCCTTGAGACTTAAAGCCAGCCCTGAAAATCCAGTGTGCTGTTCTGTGTGTTTCTGAAGCAGTATTAGTATAATGTTACACTAATGCAGGATAATATTTGTAGATAAAAGTAGGTGGAAAGAAGATCTCTTTTAGACTGGCTTATTTGGCTGTATTGGGGAGGGCAGAGGACAGAACAAGCTTTTGGCCATGAAAATCCTTCTTCAGACTTCAGGCTTTTTGTCTGAAAGCTTGTCTGCCATCTAGGGTTGTAAAAGATATCTCCTCCCAGATCTTGTCCTGCATCTGTCCTTAGATTGTCATAGTTAAAGCAACATGTTGTCAGAGGAGTAGAGGGACAAGTTAATCTTCAGAGATACTTGAAGCTGGAAATGCTTTTTTTTTTTCTTTTAATTAAAAATTTGAAGAGGATTTATTGTCATCCAACTTCTTTAGTCTGAGCTCTCCTGTTTGTGCTGTTCATTCAGCCTTCTCTGTGTCTCATTTACCTGTTGACAGCACATGGACTATCCAGCAAACTGCATTCCCTGTCTGGTTATCAGGCATCTGGCAGGGAGAGCATGGAGGGGAGGCAGAGGCAGTTTCAAGCCTGATATTTCAGGGACTAACAGCTTTCAACATGGACTAAACTGCAATATCTACTGCACAGAAATCAAGGATGTGATCTGTAAGATGGGACCCTCAATACTTCTGTGTTGGCATTACTTATCAAGGAATTTGAAATAATGAAATCTCATCTGAAAAAAGAAATTAATTATTCAATAGGTTTTTTTTAGTGTCTTTGATTAATCCAATCCTGTCCTTCCCTTGGTGTTCTTGTTTACCTGCATGTCCTAGCAGGAGTTAAGATGAAGTTACAAATCTAGTCTCAAATTCCACTTCTAAGGTTTTTGTGCACCTCACATACGTGAGTAGACTTCCGTAAAGTAGAGTTTATATAAAAACTCCATTTTTTATGAACCTGAGTGTAATGCATTCCTAGTTTTTTGGAGGTTTGTGCAGCTCTTTTGAAAGATTTAAACGAAGAAAGGCTGTTACTGTGTACCTTTCACAGGTGCTGTTAAAAGCAACTGTGATGTCAAGGGGCATTCTCTATTGCTGTTTTAATGTGGTGCATTTCTAGATTTCTGCTGTGTTGGGTGGATGTCTATTTCAGGCAACCAGCTCTTTGAATTCCTTTTTTGATAACTAAAATTGAGAAATGTGTTAATTATTTATTGCTTTGGATTAGATTTTTTTTTATTTTAAAGTAACTAAAATTAATTTTTCTAAATTCTCATTAGTGAACTGCAGCGTTATGTAAGTTAATAAAGAGAAATAATTATGCACTGTATCACAAAGTTCCAGTAGACTTGTATGCTCTGTTTCATTATTCCATGCCAGAATAAAGTTTTTGTTCAAGCCTGAGTAGGAAGTAATATTACCAGCTTTTAATTTGGTCATGGAATGTGTTCTACGTAGATGCGTGCAGGGAAAAGCGGGTTAAATTTGAGCTTGGAAAGTAACACTTATTTTGTTTGGCAGACAAGATCATAGATGAAGGACATCTAGCCAAAGTGGAAGAAACAAAGCTTTTGAAAGGTTAGACTTCTGGATTATTCAACTGTTTTTGAAGCATGCTTTTTATGTCACTCAGTGCATGTTCTGTGTTAAGCTAGCAGTTTCAGTTTGGATTGAATACGCATTTGAGGAGAAATTCAATAAAGGGGAGGGAAACTGTTTGTTGAACTCTACTCCAAATACTATGGTAGGCTAAAAAGATTTAATGGAATCCATTTTTGAAGATTGAGTGCATGAAATGCTAGTTCTCAATATTGACTTGAGTTCTTACCTGAATATGCATTTAAAGAAAGAAAAGGTAATTTTTGTAAATGCAATTCAAGCTTTAGTCCGTGCATGAATTCCAAACAGGATTTTGGTTTTATTATAGGGCTACATAGAAGTAATGTTTGGTGTCATTTTAAGTTTGAAATAAAAGTATATTTTAATTTGACTATTTTCTATTTTACACTCTCATAACTTTAAAATAAGTATTAACCTCCTAAATGTGTCTGTTTTCCAAGTAAAATATATCTGTGCCTTTCTACCTCTTTTCTCTAATGTATAAAGCAAGAGAAATTAAAGGAGCTAATTAGAAAAGACTTGTCAAGGAATAGTCATCCTTACCTTACAATTCCAAGGTCAGGATTGCTACCAAGTGTGCAGGTCAATATTTCTCAAGTGTTTAATAATGTAAGATTGTTTGGACTTGCAGGCTGACTCCTCTCTTGCAGCTTTTTATTGATGTCTGGACATTCTACCTCTGTCCTTCTGCAAAGTGTTCTTATGTTCAATAAATGTTAGTTTGTTAAAATGTCCAGTGTTTCAGAGACATTTTAATTTATCTTCTCTTCCTTTAATGTATGGAATGGCACCTCTAACTCCTTTCTGCATGTGAGGAAAGCTATAGACAAGGTGCCATATTTGGCAAAAGAATGCATACAATAACTGTAATGTAACACTTGCATGCCCCTTCCATTGCAAAGCTCTGAGCTATTTTTAGTGTTTGGTAATATATTCTAACTCATCAAGTATGATGTCAACACATTTTAATATACTTTATCACTTTGGCTATATTTATTCAGCTCAGTTTTATTATGGGAAATAGGAACAACTGCTATGATATAAAATAGTACACGAAAGAGTTTTGTGCTTACAACTCTGTTTCCAGAATAAGAAGAAGGCTTCTAGTAATTTGTCAGTCTTCTGCTGTTTTACATGTAGAACTGATGCATCTTTTCTCTGGTGCCGAATCTTTTGTGCCTTGTTTCAGAGGGGGGAGAACAGAAGGGAGGAAGGAGCTGGTGTACCGAGGGTGGGTGGGAGGGAAGTATATAAGGGGGAGCTGTGGGAGAGGGAGTTAATTCAGTGGTTGGAACTCGCACTGTTCCTCCCATTTTGCACAGAGCAGGAAAGCAGTATTTCCATGGATGCCCAGATATGGTAAAGGTAGTTGGATATGGATCTTGCTCAGCTTAGTGCTTCTGGATCGGCTACTAATAAAAGTGACATGGGTGAGGCTTTTAGGTTATACTTTCCTTAATAGTTTAAAAAATAATGTATTACTTGCTTTTGTAATTATTACAGTTTTAGTGACAGTCCTGTGAGCTTGGTTCTATATGATAATGTAAAGTGTTTTGATTTGTAACATGTTTAGATATTAGTTAAAAGCCTTATTCCTAAAAATAAGAAAGAACCCTTTTTGTTTTAGCAAAGAACCACCCCCAAAAATTAAGTTTTTAACTACAGTAATCATTATGAATTTTGAAGTATGCTAAAATCATCGCTGTTGTGTTTGGAATACCTGCCAGGTCTGAACCTCTAATGTGCTTTAACTGTACAGGTGCTTTTCCCCTTCCTTTTCTCCAGTGATTTCAGTTGCATTAGGACAGGAAGAATCTTGCTCTTCATCAGCTGCTTTGTTTGTACTTGCTGCCTTCTGTTTCATGTACAAGTGGATGTTAATCTGGCACAGAGTTATAGAAAAATTTTCATGTTAGATTAAGAAAACCTGGGGGTTTTTTTTCTGTTAACCTGTCTGTGTTCTGTCATGTTGATTTTCTCATGTAGCTGCGTGGGTTGTCTCCAGTTTCCACTTCTTGGGGGAAGTTAGTTCTGTGTAATCTCTTGTTGTTTGAAAAGATGTCTTACTATATCTTTGGTTTGTACTTATTTTCATACACTAACCCTTTTGTATAACACTGTTTATTTATTGATGTGCTTCTTTCTTCCCATGTCCTGGTACCTCATTGTTCCATGCACGTTATCTATATGTGGTGAAATTATTTGTGTTAATTGAGCTTTTCTCCATGGACGGTAGAAGTTTGTGTACTAGGAATGCTGTATCAACCCCTTTTCATATAATATTTCTGCCTGGAACTTGAGAGTCAGGGGAAACCTCTGTTAACCTGCATGTGGGCAGCAGTGCTGTCAAAGCAAGGCTCTGAATAGGCAGCCAAAAAAGATTTCATTTTGCATAACATTACCTGCATGTTGGTGACAGTTCCTTGTTGACAGACCTGCTGGGTTAGCCCACACCAGAGATCATGTGATCCATTTTTAATGGATCCATCAGAACTAAACCATAATGGTTATTTAAGAAAAATGTTTAAAAATGTGTTTCAGTCATGTATAATATTTAGACTTTGAGTCGGGGGGGGGATTCTGTGTGGGACAAGGGTGAACTGGTGTAATTAAATCCCCTTATCTTTTGAAAATATGTGGTCTTGACTAAAAAGCTAGAACTGGGGGAAAAAAAAAACCCCAACAACAAAAAAATCCAGCAAACCAAAAAAAAAACCAGTGTGGCTTCACTAAGCTGCATGTAATAATGTGCTGAATTATATATGAACAGATATTTCATGAAGTTTTTTTTTTTTGTGAAAACAACATACACTGCTTCTCTTAATACAATTGAAACTGAAAATCCTTTCTAGAAATTAGTGTATTAATTTATATTGCTGTGATTCTTTAATGGTTCACACCACACTTCTTTTGAACAGTACAGTATATACAAAACTTGTTACTATTTTATTTGTCCAAAATACTGAAGCGGTTTTATTCTTAACAGCAGTTTCTTTCTGACTTGCTACAGTACCTGCATTGTTCTGATTTCCTTTTCTTATTTGTTTGCTGATTGAATTAGCTTTTCCACAGTTCCAGCTGGCAAGAACACAGCATTAACCTAAGTTCAAGCTGTGCACGAGGCAGTTGCATTCCTTATTAGAGGCTAGGCTGGGTTAATTACTCCAGGGATGCGGAATCCATTTTAGCCCAGGCTTGCAAAGAAATAAGCACCCAGCAGGTTTTTAACTGTTTCTTGAACCAAGTTGTTTTCTGTTGACGTTTAGCAGTAGTTTGGTGTATAGGAGAAATTATGAACAAAGCATTTATTGATTGTAGTTACTTTTCCTTGTCTGTTGCAGAAAACCAAGCGCGAGTCAAAGAATCGAACGATTTGTCCGACACCCTTAGCCCAAGCAAGGAAAAAAGCAGTGATGACACTACAGGTAAGAGTTTAACAGAGATCTCTGTAACCTCTAAATAGTTTGAATTAAATCTAGGTAATCATGAGGATTTTCTTCAAAGAATGTAGTATGTTACACAGACTTATGTACAAGCCTAGAGTGGTACTTTCTATTTTGCGGCTTCATAATTTGATTCTTGTAAATTGAGAAGGACATAAAATATCTCCATGTAAAGAATGTGTATCTGAGAACTGTCTGCCATCTGCCAGCTCTCTGAAAGGTGTGGGGTTTTTTTTTTCAGATGCTCAAATGGATGACCAAGATCTAAATGAACCTATTGTTAAAGTAGCTCTTCTGAAAGGTAAACAGATTGACTTTCACAACTTTAGATGCATAATCTGTGTATGTAATCTTTTTATCTACTTGGTTTTTCTCAAATGCGCATTAAAGTAGAACGCTGGAATTCAAAGTTGTTAATAATGTAGTATGGAAGAATTAAATTTAAATATCAGTAATGACTCCTTTGGGTAATGTAAAAGCACCCTTTTAAATGTTGCTGTAGAAATAATCTGTATATAAAGGTAATCTCTGTACTCACAAATGCTGTTCTAGGAATTTACATGTTATATCTTTGACTTGAGAAGTAGAGTCAGCACACATTTAAGACTACAACTGTGGCGAGGAGGGATTCTTCCATCACTGACATTTTTCAAGCATTGTGAAATTTCACTTACATAACTTTCATCACTGTCAGAAATGCCTCTGTTAGATTGCAGGTGATGGGTTAATCAAAACAAGATTTTAGATTTTCTTTTTAACACAATCAAGATTGGAAGTTTGTGTTGTAACTGTATTTGGAATGATTGCAGAGGCTTAGCTTTGAGCTTCATTGCTATAAAAGTAAGATTTGTTATTGGTTTTTTTTGCATTGAAGGCGTACACTTAAAACTTAATTAGCAAGCTGATATTTACATATTCGTTAGCTGAAAAATTTTGTGGCATATTAGTTATTACATTTAGCGTACTGAAAATCATTTTATGCTTCTTTAACAATTAGACACTTGATAAGATCTGTAAAATTATGCTCCTATTGGGATCACAAGTAAAATAATGTCACAGTTCTTTGTGATTCAGAAAGACAGGAAACCATAACGAAATGTAGGAGACCTGTAAAAGAGCTTTTTTCTGCAATTGTTTACACTCCCTAATTTTACGACAGAAAGGCTTCAAAAATTGCACAAATTACTTTTGCTGTTTGGCAACATGTATAAAATTGAGTTTGATATTTCCCAGTAGACATCAGTTCAGCAAAGCAGTTTAGAAAGGAGTGTTTGAGATACTGGGCATGTTCTGTTTGGTGTTTGCTCTAACTGCAACTAGTAAAAAGTATGTTCAGTGACTTTCTATGCTAGAAGGTAGAATTTGATGATGTTGTTTGTAGTGATTATAATAGTCAAGTTTTTGGTTATAAAACTGAGGTTGGCAGCAACCTTTCTCTTCCTCTTGACACTATTATTTTGCTCTCAAGAAACCATTAAAAAATATCTGTGCAATGAGTAATTTGCCCTTTTAATTTTTATGAAGAGCCTATAAACCCACAGTTTTGTTTGAGGTTTTTTTCAGAGAGCTACTTCATGTTCCTGACTTTGCCCTAAAAAGGATCTTACTTGCCTCAGAAAGGTTTTCAAGTGTTACGTAGCCATATAATTAAGGAAGAGTGAAAACATTTCTGATCTGGCGTCTGTTTGGAATGCGGAAACAGCCACTGGAAAAGGCAGCGGTCTTGTTGGAGTTTACAAAACAAATTACTGGAACAAGAAAATTATGAGTCTTCTGATTGCTGTAGTTTCCTCCAAGCATTTTCCATCAAAATTTTTGGGTGGATTCAGGATTTGATTCAATTTTCTACAAGTTAGAATCTGGCAGGGAGGGGAAGGGGAGAAGCTGTCACAGATTAGTTGGCTTTGTTTTTTCCTTCACAAGGTAAATGCTTTATTAACCATTCATAACAGTTCCCTGGACACTTCTGTTTAAGCAGGCTGTTTGTGACTACTTATTGCAGAGTTAAGGACAGGTAAATGCTGAACAGATGGAAAGAAGCAATAAATGTCATTGGAAGACTGGTAATCTTGTTCTTACCAATGTCCCTGTGTTTTCATAGTAATTAGAAGACTGATCAATGGAATCTTGGTAGGAAAGATTTTCAGCTGAGGGTTTGCTGGATAGTGGTAATTTATGTAAGAAATTTTGAAAATTAGCAGTGGTCTGTCAGCTCAGAAAGTTTGGGAATCATTGTTTTATGTCAGAATAGCTAGATACTTTATTTTAAATACATGATGCAGTTTCCTACATGTGGATCTTACAAAGCTAAAAAAACCCTCAGGGTTGTAATTGTTCTGTCTGACTTCCATCAGAGTACCCTGAAAATTGTCTTCTGAATAACCTGAGAAATCCTGCAATATTCTGAAAGTGCACTTTCAGAAGTGAGGCTTGAAGAAATACCAGTCTGCTCATAAAGTTGCTTCCACAGGCCACACACATACAGATAAGGGATCAGTTAAGACCACAGCCTGTGCACTTCTGCGTTATCTCTGTTATCCAAAAAATTTGTTTATTTAAAAAAAAAGTTTTTGAAACAATTTTTAAATTACCATTAGAGGCAATGTTAAGGGAAACCTTACTGTACTTATGTGGGAAACAACGTGGTATTAATTGAGAACATTTCTTAAAATGTGGCAAGCAAGCTGATCACAGCTTAAAATTTTCCATGAGGTAGAAAAAAACGAATGAGGTAGAAAAAATGCTGTATTTGACCTTTTCTATTTTATTTAGTTCTTTCTGGTATCTTCTTGTAATTAACAGTAACTCCTTAGCCTCCTCTGAGAACAGGTAGTTGCAATGCAAATTTGCTTCTCAAGGGAACTGATTCTAAGCATGATGATATTTAGTAGTTTTGTAATTTATAAATAGGGCAATCCTAGTCCCTGAAGAAGTACCTTTCAAAACTACAATTAGCACAAAAATTGTATTTGCTTTGAACTAAATGACATTAGATTTTCAGTTTGGGTAAGACTAAAAAGCTAATATTTTCTTGTGCGTATGTTTCTTCACTTTTGATTTAGGCACATGGAAATTTCCCTTTTGTGTTGTTGTAGGAAAGAGTTTACCTTGGTTGTGCCTTTGCTAAACAGATTATGTTGTCCTTTAAATTGAGCCTCTCGTCTCTTGAGGCAGAACTGTCTTTTATGATGTGTGCTTTCATTGACTAGAAAACACTGCCACCACAGAGTTCATTTAGGGTGTCTGTTGTTGGATTTGAGACACTGCTTCGTTATCAGGCGTGATTTGAGCATAATTTGTCAACTTCCTCATCCATATCTTCTAAAAAGTCTCATTAAGGAGTATTGAAAGTCTAATTGCCCTAAATCTTTATCCATGAGAAGCTAAGAACAAAACATGTTCAGTAAAAGGAAACTTGGATTTAGAACTAATACATTATAAAACAAAGTATTTGGATGAAATATGTAGTCCTCTCTGTTCTTTCTGCTCTCATAATTTTGTTCTGAAAGAATCTAAAAGCATATGTGTGTCCTCAGCTCTGCTCAAACCCACCAGTTATTAGTGTGAGAGCAGGAAAAACGGCCCCTTGGAGAGATGCAGTATGCAGACTTTAGCATGATTTGCTAAACAATTTTCTTAAATAAGAGAACAAGAAAAAAATCTATAATTACTTTATTGATAACATATACAGCTGAATATGAATGTCAAAAGTATAATGATGAGCTAAATTGTAGTTTCTTTTTATTTTTTCCTTATTAGTGGAAGGTCTAGACAAACCGAAGTAATATATTTTCTAAGCCTTTCTCTTAAATCTATATGGTCTGTAGTTGCAGACATTTATTGACCAGGTAATGATGTAACCCTTTCCTATCTACCCTCTCCCATGATACACAGCTGGAATTCTTTCACCAATTTCCTTCCTTTACCTTTCTAACCAAACAAGTTTTATATCAAGTTTTAGCCCTCTGCCTATAGAGTTTATTAGTGCTGTTTGTGCCTTTTGAAAGATCAATTTGTGCACAGATACCGCTTAAGGAAAATCTAGTTAGAGAGTTTGCTGG
This sequence comes from Drymodes brunneopygia, assembly GCA_013400955.1. Lineage (NCBI taxonomy): Eukaryota > Metazoa > Chordata > Aves > Passeriformes > Petroicidae > Drymodes > Drymodes brunneopygia. Next base: position 68,889 of record VZTZ01002025.1, read on the forward strand.
ATGCTGTTCCTGGCTTTGCAGATGCCTGCAGTCTGGCATGTTCCTACATCTAATTTCTAGGTGTGTGCCCATTAGAGGACACTGCTCTTAGTAACAGATACTTAGTTTTCCTCTTTTAAATTCCTCCAGAACTTCAGCTGTAAAAGTATTCAATTTGTCTGTGACTGCGAGTCATCCTCTTGTAAGCCTGAGGGCCATTTAATATGCATTTTAGCTAATACAAAACTTACAGGGAAGAGCAAATGTTTTTATTTAGAGTTTCAATAATGTGCATAGATTTATCATCACATTAAAGATTTACGTAATATTTTAAGATATCTTTTTTAAAAAAATCAAGTGCGGTATTTATCTTGGTTTTCACTAAGGTCACTGAATGAAATACAGAGGCTGGAATTTTCTTCTTTTTCTTAATTTTTTTAGGAAATTTCTCTAAATTTTTCCTTTCCTTGTTGGTCCCCAGAGAGAGAGGGGTAGGCCGAGCCTGACAATGTGGTGGGTTGGTAGCAGTAGTGAAACATGGAATAGCAGCTCTTGCCTGAGCCTGTACACTGAGACAGGCTTAGAGGAACTTCTTTAGAAAGAGACAAGTTGTAAACACAGTCAAGGATTATCTTAGGCTTGTTGTTCCTTGTTTTTGTCAATCCAGAAGTCCTTCCCAGTTTATACAATGTTTTTAAAAACTCTCTAATTCTTCCTTGTTAATTTTTGTTTCATATTGCATGTTATGTATAATGAATGTTGTAAAGTTTGCATATGTTTTACTACTTGAAAAAGTATATTAATATTTTTGCTAATATTTGCCTAATCCAATTTTGAGTTTACTTTAACTAACATTGGAAGATTTGAGTAAAAAGTTGCCAATCGTCACATGGTAGTGCAAATGAAGCTCTTGTACAAATTAATGATTTAAAGAAAATGTTCTTTTGTCAGATGAATTGCAGGGTGCACAATCAGAGACTGAGGCTAAACAAGAAATTCAGCAGCTGCACAAGGAGCTGATTGAAGCCCAAGAGCTAGCTAGGACAAGTAAACAAAAATGCTTTGAACTTCAAGGTGAGACGCAGATCAACTTGGTTCTGTAGGGTATTCATTGAAATTGTATTTATCAGGTAGTTCAAGATAAACCAACATGTTTGTATAGTATTGAATACATACTTGAACTCCGTATATTTTATCCTTATTTCAGTCAGATAATAAATGTAATTGAATATTCTCAGTGGTAGCTCTTTGTTAGATCATCCTATCAGCTATGTAGCTCTGTTGTTTTTGAGAGGAAATAGTATAGTCTAGTTTCATTGCATATTGTTCAGTGTTCATTAGAGGTTATATTTACAGCCTTTTTTTTTTCTTCCTCCCACACCATTTTGCATTTAGCCCAAATGGAGTTTTTGGGTCAGGCAACAGATTATATCAATTTCAAATTAATTGTAATACTACCACAATAATGGAATGATGTCTTAGTATTAACTTTTATTCAACTACTTACACAGTTACTACCTTTGATAACTTCCTGAAGTAATACGTTTGTTTAATCTTTTCATTTAAGGAGAGGTTGTGACTAAAATTAATTACACAGCTGAAATGCATGTTACTTATAAGAATTCTTGGGCACATTTTCACTTTTATTTGTAGCACTCTTGGAAGAAGAGAGAAAAGCATATCGAGTGCAAGTTGAAGAATCCAACAAGCAAATAAATGCTCTGCAAGGTAGGAGTTTTTTTTCCCCCACTCTTTAGGGAAACTATGTAGTTTTGACTGTTTCTGTGGCATCATAGTCACTAATAAAGGAAAATGCTTAGTTGAGTATGTATGTAATTTAGTATGTTTTAAATCTGATTTCTTTCACCATATCTTTGAATTTTATTGTGGAATGTTTCCTTTCAATTCCTGCGGTTCTAATAGTAACTTAGAAAATGCAAAAGACATAATCTGTAATAGATACCTCTTCTTCATCTCACTTTAGTCTTTCTCAGTTCTGAATGATCCTGGGATTCTTACTGTAACTGCCTTGAGAGCACTCAGAAGCTTTAGGTGTTTTTGTGCTGCGCAGTCTCTTCACTTCATTATAGGATGCTCTTAAAGAAATCTTTCATCCAGATCCACATCCAGCATCAGAGCATGCAGTAAAGTTGCTGCAACAGAGACCCTGTCCGTGCCTTTTTGAAAATTGGTATAATCAATCATGCTCTGTTCAGCCCAAAATGCTTACAGCAGGATATAATGCCATGATTTGCATAACTTCTGAGTCACTTGTTCTGAATTATGTTAACTTCTCATTCATGTGTGTGAGTAAGCTCGTTGATGAAGGGTCTGCCAGTCTGTCCAGCCTTAAGGCCAAAAAAGGTTATATTATGTTGTGATTTCCTTAGAGCAAGCATTACTTTGAAGAGCTACTCAGGCACTGGTTATTACAAAACTCAGGAGCTTCATCCCTTGGGATCTTTGTCAGCATATCATTTGCTTTGGACCCAAAAATGTCTGGAAGGCAGATGAGCAGACAGGCAGGTGGACTGACAGTCCTGACTTTCTTAGGAAGTAAAAATAGCCCCAGGAAATTATTTTCTGGGCAGTAGTTTCTTGTATAATGTGGTACTTGTCAAATACTAGTTACACTGAATAGCTGTAATAGCTCTGTTTTATCTGACTGTCAGCAAAGAATCTACATTTTCTGCTATTGCTCTTGTAGGAAAGAGAAGTTTACAGGATGCTCATCTTCAGAACAGCAGGAGCAATTTAAGTTTGTGTTATCTTGCTCATAATGAAAATTCTTCAAGTAGTAAATGCTGTAACAACAGACTGAAAATATTTGATAGTTATTTCTATGAAAAAAAAACCCAAGAAGTATGGTTTTTATCCTGAAAAGAGAGAATGAAAGTAGAAACTTGACAGAGCCAAACTTAATTGCAGGATTCCTCTTGTCAATTCAGTACTTTTTCGTTTTCTGGATCCTTCTCAAGAGAGATCTTGCTGATGTTTCCTTCTCTCTGTTGTAGTTCAAAATGTTCTGATGTTCAGTGTATGCTTTGCGGCTTCCCAAACTTTTAGGGTGTGACACATCTCCCAGTTTGAGAAAAGTTGTCAGGATTCTCCCTTGCCAGTCCCTGTGAACTGCAGGGGAGGAAAAAAAAACAACTGACAGTTTAATGAAGTAACATTTTGAGAAGTATTTGCAGGGAATCAGTGTTTTAGGCCAGCCACTGTTGTTGGCTTTGTTTGTGATAGAGAAGAGAAATAACTGAGGTCCTGTCTCTACGTGTCAGGTTCATTAGATGAACACATAGGTAGAGCAAGGAAATTCAAGTAATTTTTTGCTCCTTATTTAAAAAAATGAAAGAAGCAAAGCATTCAGTTCAGATGAGGTAATGGCTTACATAAATGAGAGATGTAATGGAAGTTTTCTTCCTAATTGTCCTCTCAAATTATATCCAGTGCTTCAGAAACCATTCCCATATTGTTAGTAGTAATTTTCCTGAGTAAGCTATTTCTACAACTCCACCAAACTTAGAACTCATGTGTGTCTTTGGATTTTCAGTCCAAGACTGTCCTTGTTTTCATGCCTGAACATCTAAAGGGAGAGTTGTTTGTCAACAACATGCACAAGATAAGAAACCACATTTCTTTGAGGTGCTGCCAGCACCAAGAAGCAGGAGTTTAGCTTGGCTTGATGAAGAAAATACTATCAAAAGAATATGGTTTGCGTTCATTTTCTCAGGCACCTGCTGTATTAGCAAGTTGTAGTTCTTTGTGTTTTAGTGCATATTATTTTGGTAGGTTCAAGGCTTCTAATGTAAGGATACATGGAAAGGCAATTGTTGATGCATCATGTGTTGTCTTACTGTGAGGTTGTTCTCATCCATTGCTTCATTGGCTTTCTGTTAGTATAAGCCTGTAGAAATTATTTTCAGACAAGGTGGTAGTAAGCCCCATTTTGCTCATATATATTTCAAAATCCATCATGCTGCAAATGTTTTTGTTATGAAACATACTGTTTCATCTTACACAGAATTGCAATGAAGCTATTTTACTGTCTGTAGTAGCTCTTAGGTATTACAGTATATAATAACTACCATAGTTTTTCCCATTAGGTCTTTTTCCTTCGAAGTGGGGAATTAGGTAATTCATAGGTTCTTTAGTGTATTTAGTGAGATAAATGTCTTGCTGGAGCCTGTTTAGAGGAGGGCACAAAAAAGGTGAATATTTCCTCTTCATTGCTCATCAACTAAGTTACATCAACAAAGTCTCTAGGTTGTACCAGTATATGAGTTCTTTCTGTAATGCTGCATATGTAGCTACTGAAAAACATCAAGTATAATTGTCATGGAGGTGCAAGTCTCTCTTGAGTAGCCCTGATGCTCCATCAGTTTACAGCAAGACTCACTCACATTCTTCCTGTCATGTTCTCTAATGGATTGATAGGACAAAAATAAATACAAGTGATTTAGGGAGGTTACTCAGCCTTGGTTATCCTCCCCATGCTTTTCACTGTCCTTGTTTTGCCCTTTGGTTCTGAAGCATACCACTTTAAATATGTAATTCTGACCCTCTACAGTATCTTACATTAGGTTTTCAAGTGCTCTGAGGAATTTTATCTTTTCTTTTCAGAGTAATTCTTCATTAACTTAATAATTGCTTTTTTCCATGTTGAAATCCGTGAAATACTTTTTTTAAAAAACTGAAATAGAACAACAGCAAATTAAACACTTTGCTCCCATCAGTGTTATAACTGTAGTTCTGTTTCATACTTCCCTTTCCGCTGTACTGACCTTTTTTTTTAACTGTTTGCACTGGATTCTATTTGCATATGTGTTTATGAAAAATTGTGATCAGAGATGTCTTTAGTAATGAAACGGTTTTAGATGGGAATAATTTATAAGGTTTGCTTAATGCAGAAATGTCAAGTAGCCTCATGTGCCTGCTGCACATTTACTGTAAGCTGTAAATGCTAAAGGACTTACTTGTAGCTCAGTATATTTGGTGCAGCTGTCCCTTTCGATTTAAAATTCGTCTTGTGCTTTGAAAAATGCTTTTTGCATAGAAATAATGTTTATTTCCTCTACTGCATGTTGAGAATGGAGTGGAAATTATTCTGTGTCTCAAGTATTTATAGACATCACAAGTTAACTGCTGAACAGGCAAACATTTCCAATGTAGCTTTGCAAATGTTTGGCTTGTGACAGAAGCTTTCTTACTTTTCCTCTTGTCCCTGAAAGCCCCAATGTCCTTGTCTTCTAATACTTGTTTTGCTTACAGTGATGTTGGATCTAAATCTCGGTTTCAGATTTTGGAAAGTTGCTTTGGTGTCACACACATAGCACAGCCTTTTCTAGGAATGCTTTGTCCAGATACAATTTTTGTTTCTTTTGACTCTCTGTATTACATGGCCCACATACTTGCCTCTTTAAGGGTACAGCAATTGGCAGGATAAATTTATTTTTTCAATTGCATTAGGCTTCTTTAGTCCTGTTAAATATCAATGTCTTGAGAAAGGGAGGTAGGGCTTTTAGGTTTTTTGTAAATAGAGTTTGAAAAAGTATGAACATGAGTGTCTGCTTTCCAGCTCAGTTGCGAAGGTTACAAGAAGAAATTGAGAATCTTCGCAAGGAAAAGGAGAATGAAGTTTCAACTACTCGAAATGAACTAGTCAGTGCTCAAAATGAGATTCTGTCACTTCAAAAAGTAGCAGAAAAAGCAGCATCAGAACGAGACACAGATATTTCTACATTGCAAGCTGAGCTGCAGACAGTGCGAGCAGAGCTTGAACGGTGGAGGAAAGATGCCTCGGATTATGAAAAAGAAATTGTCAATCTGCAAGCCAGTTTTCAGCTCAAATGCCAGCAGTGTGAGGAGCAGCAGAAGGAAGAGACCTCTCGCCTAAAAGGTACTTGTTTGAAAGGATGCCACAGAGCATGGCTGCCAGAGCATCCTGCTCACTGTGGTGAATGCCAGTTACTCAAATCACTGTTTGTCTGTCCCTTTGTCGTCATTTCCTCTGTGTGTGTATATGTGTACACATTCATGTATGTATTAATGTGTGTGTACCTAGGCTTGTGGTGTTGGAAAAGATGTTTTGCATGCTTCATTAAACAGTTATTGTCAATTATATCTAAATTAACTTAGGTATGCTTTGATATCAGGAGTAGACCAAGTGTAATTCCACTTAGAAAAGATGGAAAACTTACAGTTTGAGGGATTCATACTGCCAAAAAATTTCCAAGAGGACTTGTGTAGCTTCTCTATAGTTTAAGCCCTATAAATGGGAGCTCCTGACTTTCAATTCTAGCAAACTTTCACCAAAGCTTACTGCTTTTAACATTCTTTTCCTTGTAACAGAGGCATGGTATATAGTGGTTCTCTTGCTATTTTCAAGTCTTGGAAATTATTTTCTTCAAATATGCTTTTCTACCACTCTTTCTAAAATACGAGTAGACCCATAAAAGGACTGTTTTCTACTTCTTTGTACCTTAGAAAAAGCTTTAATGAAAACAGTAACTTGCTTGGCACTGGGTCATAAACCTCATAACAGTAGAAGACATTGTAATGTTTTAAAGGTGTTCATGAGAGAATTCATGTGACATGATTACAAACAAGTGTATTTGAGATTTATGGCTGATACCAGCTTTTCCTACATTTGTTAGCTGGTGTTCCTTGAAGCAGTCATGAAATAATTTTACTTAATTCAATTAAACTTATTCATTGCAGGTGAACTTGAAAAGTTGAAGGCAGAGTGGATTGCTCTGGAAGCTGAATGTGTTAAACTGAGGAAGGAAAATACTTCACTTACATCTGAACTTCAGCGACAGGAGAAGGAGCTTTGTAGGTAAGGGCACAGTGGTTTGTCTAGGAGGTACCACAGCAGCTGAGGAGTTTTGTTGGTGGTAGTTTTTCCTCCCAAAAGAGGTACTGACTGTTAATTATACACAGCAAGCTGTGGACATACATACACAGCTGGACCATGGCCAGCCTTTTGTGTCAGAACTGTGTATAGGGAGACAATTATGGTCTGTATTTCTATTATTGCTCTAAGCTGATATTTACATGTTAAAACCAATGTGTTAAGCTTTCAAGGATGAAAAGTGACTGTTTGTGTAAATTTAAAATGCATAAGGAATTAACTGTATTTTGTTTTTCAGCTCTCAGAAACAAAGTTTAGCACTAACCAGCAATATAAGTGTTCTTGAAATGTCTCGAAAAGAACTTGAAAACCAGATGGGTTCTTTGAGAGAAAAACATCAACAGGATGCAGCCAGTCTGAAAACTCAACTCAGTGAAGCTGAGAGTCAAGCAAAAGATTTTCAGAAAGAGGTAACATGAAATATTCCCATTTTGCAAGAATGTAATTCCCAATGACTGACCTTCTAAGCGAAAAGGGCAAGTTTCCTAGTAATGATTTTTTTTTCGTATGTTTATTGCAAGCAGTTTAAATGGTAGCTAAGAATATACAATCTGGCAGTCAAATGTAAAAAAGGAAGAATTCAGGCAAATACACATATTCTTTGGGAACTTCCTAAACCTTACTTACATGTATTATTGTAGTGAATTTACTTTTAAGCTGTTCAGACAGGTAAATCATTATTTAGAGTATTCATGAACATCATAGTCCAGAGTTTCTTTGTTATGTTATGTTCTTTATGTTATGAGTCAAAGTTAATTCTTTTTTTTTTTTACAGTCTGATATTCCCAGTTAGATTTGAGCTCTTTTATTTGACAATGGGACTACACATTCTTTACAAAGAGCTCCTTTTATCTTAGTGGATTTGTAAGTGCATAAGGAAGAGCCAGCATTCTGAGCATGTATTTAATCTTCCTGGCCTCTAAAGATTATGTCTGGAAGAAGGCCATAGTCTCCAACACTTACTTGCTTCCTCTGATGAGCATTTTGAGTGTTTCCCTAGTCACTGTTCTTAGTTTCTTTTGCAGTCCTTTTGTTTGCTCTGTGGTTAATTCCGTGTCACATTCCTTACAATTCCCAGAATCTGAAAATCCCAGTTGTCTTAATCTCTGTTTTGTAATCAGATCAGTATTTGTAAAGATGCCTTATCTTCTAAATTTGTGGTGAATGCCAGTACTGAAAGTCAGGGATTCTGTCCTTACTAACCCCCAGTCAGGAGGACTGCTAGAATAGAAAAAATGGAATGTGGGTTTGAAAAAAGAAAAGCTACCCATTCTGTAGGAACGTGTCACATTCACCCAGTACTGTTTGTACTTGACCCACACTGAGGATTATGGCATGATAGTAACAAGGCACAGTATTTTTTTAATGCCTGCCTTGCTCTTATGTTTGAATTTGCTGTGTGGGAAGGTTTGATTTACTTCATACAGAGTGTTGAATTTTGCACCTATTAGAGGGGTGTAGGTATGCAAGCTGCAGCCTAAGATGTAAGACCACTATTCAGATGTGAAGGACTCCCTGTTCCCCTGTTTCTTGTTTTTTCTTTGTAGTTTTTACAGTCCTTTCCAATATGATAATGAGTAATTGGTATGAACGATTAATTAAGGCTTTGCATTTAGTCTGTATTTCCTTGGGTTTAGTTGTCCTAGCACTGCCAAGCTGGGCAAAAAATTTTAATTTAGAAAAAAGGGAAATCTAAGTTCTACCCTGCTTTTATGAAAAGTGAGTGCAGTGATGCAAGGTGAGTTAGTTTAGGCAGATGATAGAAAAGGGAGCTGTGTGCTAAGCAGATGTCAGCATGTGCTGGCTATCCAGGGGTCCACAGATTGTTCTTTCTTTGTCTTTAGTATGAAAGAACACAGACTGTGCTCTTGGAGCTGAAGGCAAAGTATGAGATGGCTGAACAACAAAACCAATCACTCACAGAAGAGCTCAAACAATGTAAAGAAAACCTGAAGCTGCTACAAGAAAAAGGAAACAACGTAAGTCTGTACCAAATGTGTGGGGAAGTCGGTTCATGACACTGGCAATCCTGTTTATTGCAGGAATATAGAAGAGTCAAATAGAAAAGGATGGACTTTAAAAAAAAAAAAGATGTGTACCATATTATGCAGAAAGCCATTCTGGTCCTACCTGTGCAAATTTGCAGATCATTACACTGTTACAATTACACATGAAAGTTAGATTTACAGTTGCTTGACAGTTTTAAGTATGTCTTTAGATACCTGCTCTCTTGAAAACATGGCTTAAATACTAGCGAACCAGAACTAAGTAAAATTTTCTGGTTTCAAAGAATGATACAGTAGTAAAAGTTGACAAACCTGTATCCAAATGAATTGAGCAAACCTTTTCAAGCTGCTCTCATTTTATTAGTATTTATTACAATGGATGTTCCCTCCTTACTCTTGCTTATGCTTCTGTGGTTATTTCTGATGGGGTCATGCTTTAAACAGTACAGTTGAACTGTCCTTTCTATTCACTAATGAAAATAGTGTTTTCTGTTTTTCAATTTATTTGAGAGATTGTATCATTAGAACTGAGTTCTCAGCTAGAGACAACTTTTTATTTTATTGAGATTCTGAAATCTTCCAAACATTAAGGATGTGGCAGACACATTATAAGGTGGTCATAGCCTTATTTTAGGTCCTTTACTACCCTGGGAGGGCTGGTTTTGTCTTCCTGTACTGCATTTGTGGTCAGTGCAGGGTGAACAGCTCCTGTAATGCACAGCACAAAACAGGGGGATAATGAATGCTCTGTAACAGACTTCAGCAAACTGTTTCTCTGACTACAAAGAAAGGTTTACAGGTCCCATCCTCTAAATCAGCTGGCTGCTGGATGCCCAAAGTTTATATGAATATCCTTGCCATAATCAATTTTTAAATATAAACCTTGAACATCATAGAGCTGTCAAAGATGTAAAGAATTCAAAGCCTTTCTCAATTATTTCAGCCATATTTTCAGGAATGTGATTTCATAATTCTCTTGGAACCTGATTCTTGCTTAGAATTTTTCTGCAGTGCTCAGATAATGCTGAGTTACTTGACTTAGATAAAGCAGAAGTCAAAAACAACCAGACTAAAACCCCACCCCATTTTAATAGTAGAGATCACACTGAATAAATAATTGTGAATGTGAGATTTTCTGCTCTGTTAAAAACATTAACCTCAGAATCAAAATTATAGTAAAGGGTTGAAATAATGTGAAGGAAATTAGAGCCCCTGATGAAAGTGGAAGAACTAAAAGGAAATTTTAGGAAGAGTTAGAGGTGAGTATGTAAATGAAAGCAGAAACCACACCAGTTGCCAAAATCTGCTTGCAGAAGAGGAGTTAATTGTGACAGTTGAAACCTGGAGGTCAGGGTGTTATGAAGAGCATCCTCCATATAAGGGCAAACTCACTGCTCATGAAACGCAGTCAGTAATGTAAAACATACCATCTTGGGGATTGTTTCAAACATCATGGATACTGGGCTCAGTTCCAAGGTCAAATTTCTCAAGTGCCATTGCCCCTTTATGCTGGAATCATTATCTGCTACTTCATTTCTGAGGACAGAAAGTGACTTCCCACTGTGGGATTTGTTCCTTTCTACAGCCCATTTGTGTCTGAATTTGCATATCTACATATTCTAATAAAAGATGCACAATTTTGTTGAAGCACCTAGTTAAATGCCCCTTGACAATAGGGAGATTTGTTATGTATTGATAAGTTTGTGAGGGGAAAATCTAATCATTTGGAGGTGATCTCATTGAATGTGATGGATATTTATGTTGTTTTTCTTTGCCAAGAATATGTGTAACTTACCAAAAAAAAGTCTATAGAAATTGTTCAGTGAACCAGCAAATGTTAGAAAAGACAAGGCTTCTATACTCCATTTGGGATATCATTTAAATATTATGTCTTAATATTTAAGTTTTACTTTTAAAAAAGATTGCAGTGTTGTGTTTTTCAAATGCTTAGCGGTGTGGTGTACTACTTGTGCTTGCATGCTTGTAGTCACTGGTTTCTTCCTGATGCACTTTGCATTACAGATTTAATGATGTGAATGGTTTGAGAACATCAGCTGCTCTCGTTGATTTAAACCTCTGGCACTTTTTTGAACACTGCTATGATTATTTCTGCCAACAGGCTTTCTGTGGGAAGGTGGCACTGTGTTTCGTGGCACCCGTGACACAAAAATAATCTTGCATGAAGAAGTCTTCAATAGTTACACCTAATTTTTCTGTTAAATATTTGCCTTGATTGAAAAAAATTTAATTGAACAAGACTAGAATACCTTCTAATATTCCTGTGTTTTGAACCATGTTGGAGGTTCTATGAATAAGTGATTCCTACAAATTCATAACAGGATGAGATTTTACTTATTAATCACAATGTTTTAGAAAAGTTAAGCATGAATTTATCATTTGTTTATTTATTTGACTGAACAAAATCAAGGTAGCTTCAGCACAAACAGTGTTAAAAATATTTGGCATGGTTTGACCTTAACTTCTGTATGTCTTTGTGTGTGCACAAATATATAGAGCAGGATACAGAGAAAGCAGATGCCTTCCAAGGGCAGCTTTAAAGGCATCTAGGTCCATTTTTACTTTTAGTTTTTCATATCACAAATAGAAGCTGTTCATTTGGAATGTACAGTAGTTCGCATTAATTGAATGTAGCTGAGAAAACGTGTGGATGGTTCTGAGGAGGCCATAAGCTGAATGAACCCTGCCAGTCTGGCCAGTTGCTGGTTTGGCCCAGCTGCAGCATTTGATCCATTTTTCAGAATTACATTTGGTCACAAGGCTGCTGACCTGGCAGAGATGCTGAGCTTTGTGGTATCTCTGATGGTGAGATGCTTCTCTGCTTTTTAGTAACTGCGTGTGGATTGTACAGCCATGTTACAGTCTCACGGAAATGTCTGAACTACTGGGTTTGCCTGTGGACATAGCTGTAATTGATTCACTAATGGAGGAAAAAAGATTGTTTTTCCTGAGGCTGGTGATGGAAAATGAAAATGCTAACTAGAAAGGAATGAAGAAATAGCTGAAAAATCCAATATTTGGTCTCTCAAGAAATCCCAATAGGATTTCCTCTTACTTAGAAAAACTAAAACTGACTATAAACAAGATACAGGCAAATCAGTTTAAGATTTGTATTGTTTTCAAGTGCTAAATTCCAAGTTGTGACAAGAGGTTTCTTGGAACATTTTCTGCTTACTTCCCTTTATCTTCAAACATCCCTGTTCGAGTAGAACGGTGTACTAACTTTGTATACCAGATTAGATAATGCTGTAATGTGTTAGATGTCTTTAATACATTTCAATTAAAACAAAACTTACTGATTTTCCCCTCTCTAAATCATCTTTACTTGATTGATTTATAGCATAAAGTGATTTTTAATATCCCTTCCCTTCTTTAGCCTTCCATATTACAACCCGTCCCAGCCGTATTCATCGGCCTAGTCCTGGCTTTCCTGTATTGGTGTTACGGCCCATTGTGGTAGCGAAAGGTACAAGCACGACTGTTCAGTCAATGTATGTTTGTCCCTCTCACCTGTTCGTACCATTTCTGTATCAAATATTGCATGGTGAAATGCTCACAGGTATTTCTTTACCTGAAGCAAACCCTTCATTTAATATGTCATTCTGTTGACACTGATGAGCTGAGCAACCCACTAATCATTTAACATCCCTGTGATTTCTTTATTTCTAACAATTAATTTTGTTCTAACTGGTGCTTGAACATGCCTCTTCTAACTCGGTCTCAGTTTGTCTTTAGCAAATGGGCTGCCTTTTGCACAATGTTGTGATGCTAGGGCTTGTAAGAAAACTTAATTGCTTAATTAACAATGAAAAATGAAGAGTTTGCCCTAATAATAAAATTCAATGGGCTTTGGTTCCTATCTGTGGACTAAGAAATTCCTCTCTGGCTCTAAACACTTCAATTTTTCTCACTATTGCTGATGGAAAGATGGAAAAAAAAGACAAGAAATAGGTGGTTGGTTTGTATTCTGAACTCTCAGCTTGCATTTTCTCTTGTCTCTCAGTGTGTGTTCTTCTTAAAATACCATTGTTGTCATGCAATGTTGTGACAGTCCGTTAAAAATGATGTTAGGTTCTGCTACACACTAAGTCTCAGATCTGGATTTAAATGATCAAAAGTTAAAGATGTGCATAAACCTGTGTCTAGCCTTTATTTGGCACGAGCAATGTTTTAAACATCTCAAGCCCTCACATGTTCAGTGGCAGATCTCTTTGAAGTGTGTACAGTAACAAACTTGGAAATACAGAGCTTCCAAAAGTCCTCCAGATAATCCTCAGTCATGAAGAGATGTGGAGTTCCCTGTGCTAGAGGAACGTGGTGCTCCCAGTGAGGACTAGCCTGCAGCAGGGCTTGTAGGTAACATTGTAGTGATGCCTATCAACAGGTACTCAGGACTTGCAGAAACCACGAGGTAAACTGATTAGTATGAATTAGAACAAATATGATATTGATTTGTTTTTTCTCTCCACACAGAGACAATGGCCTTGGATGCCTGTGATGGCAGCTTTGGTTGCTGTAACAGCCGTGGTGCTGTACCCAGGCCTAACCAGAGCTTCTCCATGAGAACTGTTGTTGAATCCATACACCGTCCTCCCTTTAGAAGCTGGCAACATTCATATACTGAGGGAAAACAGATAAATTCTCTTCCTTTTTACCTCTTAAAACAGCTCTGCGTGAGAACAGCAGTAGGGTCATTTGCTTTAAACTGTATGAAATGTATCTGTCTATAAAGAGGGAATAAAATTGTGATTCATCATACTGTGAGCAATATTTTTGCTTACAACTTCATGCAAGTTTTAAATTAGTATGTTGGGATTCTGAATACTATAATGGTGGCCTAAAGTAGGCTTCTTGGTACCAAATAATTTATAATGGCTAGGGTTGTGGACACTGACTTTAGATTCTGATTGCTAGATTTAAGAGGAAAATACTGATTTGGACATCCAAGCAGAGTTAGTCTTGCAGATACTTGGGAAACAGATGCAGTGTGCTCAGTGCCTTTCAGTATGATCTATTTTTTTTTTTAAACTAGTGTATCATTTTACTTGCTGTTAGTCACTGAGCTGTTGGGAACAAGACTTAAGAAAACTTCTCTTACCACGCCTTTCAAAGGAAGCATATTTTTCTTTCATAAGGATTGCTTTATTAATGGGTATTGGGAATAAACACAATTCATGTCCAGCCTTAAAGAGATAGAGATACTGATGGTGAAGACCAGCCTAAAGTATTTAGTGTGCGCGTGTGCGAGTGTAAGCATGTGTGTGTTCTTGAGTGAACTAAGGTGTTTCTGGGAGCAAGTACTTGGTCATTTGATGGACATAGTGCAGTGATTCAACTTACGTTAACTTTAGTTTGAATGTAATTTATTAAATTTCATATATTTAAAGAGATGCGTTCTTTAAAAGTATGAATACCTTCTCACATATCACATGTATCAATTTATTTTTTCAGTCATTTGATACTTTCTGACTTGAGCTGGAGAAGCTCTTTAGAATAAGCTTTTGTGGACGTAACTTTATTTAGAGAACTGCTACAGTACGTCTGTGATCAGCTGAGAAAATCGAGATACATAAAATACTATGAAATTGGAATAATTTACCTGATGAAGTATTGTCAGGTGAAGGTGATTTTAATTTGGTAGTAAAATTTTGTGGATCCTTATCACATGGCTGTAAGTATGATGCAGTGGTCCCCATTACAAAGTTTATTTTCCTTATCTAAGTACTATAGCTATTGTTATTTGCAGACTTTTGGTGGGAATCACTGTAGTTAGTGCTGAATTAAATGTAGACAGTAGTTGTCTTGTTCAGCTCAACAGTTCTGTCAAAGAAATTTATTAAAGACTTAAATAATACGTTCAAGAAGGGTAAAGTAAAATGGCTCTGCTAAAGGAAACTTCAAAATAGGGAGGTAATCTCATCAATTCAACTGGCTTTAAAGAATGTTGTGGCAATCGACAGATAGTTTAAATATTTAAATAGAAATTTAGCATATAATTTACTTTGTGAGGTTTTAAGGGTCACTGTCCTTTAGTTAAAGGTTCTATCTTAAGTTACATGGGATTTGCTAATGGGAGGATTAGTAATTGGAGAAAATAGTCCACAAGTGACTTGTAGAAAATAACTATTGTCATTTAGTTCATTCATTTCATTCTTTTCAGTTGCAGGAAGCCACCCAACCACAGAACACTCGTATGCCAGTGGTACTTAGTACCTCTTGTATATAGGTTATTGCAAATATTGTTCTGAAATGCTTAACTTCAGAATTACATTTTTTAAAGTAATTAATTGTTTTAAATCTATTTTGTAAAGATATACAATAGAATTTCTGGAGTACAGATTAAACTATTTGCACTAACACACATGATGTGCATGATTTAATAAAATAACTTTACTCTCCCTATGCATGTTTGAGTTGAATGTCATTTGAAAACAAGAGATTCATGCTAAGTTTCTTTTGCACTAGATATTGCCGCCATTACTAGGCACAATGTCTGCAGTACGTCCAGTAAGCGCAAAAGACTTTTTTTTTTTTTTTTTAACCTTTTGTTCCACATTTGCACTGGTTTAAGTTTTGGTCTAGCTCATCCCTCTGTCTGTGGTTTTCAGAAGGAAATGGGGTAGGAGAGAGCCATGGAAGGCTTGGGAGCATATTGCCATGGAGGAGGAAAAGGTGTTCGAGCTGCAGGGTGGATGTGCCCATGGCACGGGTGGTGAGACAGGAGGAGCAGTGGCTGCAGGTCCTGGGCAATAGCGAGAAGCCCTGCTTGGGGGAAGGGAGCCTGATGCTGCCTCCTCACCCCTTTAGCATCTCAAATTCCCTAATTGTCCCTCTTTCAGCTACCGTTTCTTTTGCAGATAGTTCCTTTCCCTCCTCCCTGCAGGTGGCATGTCGAGGTGGCGGGCGGAGGTGGAGCCTGGCGGCACCGGGAGTCCCTCCCCGCTGGCAGCAGGGAAGGTGCCAGGTTCCCTGGGGGCAGCTGGGGGGCCACTGCACCACAGCAGTGCTGCCTGGGGCTGAATTTTGTCCTTGTATTAAAGACAAGTATTGCGTTTTCAGATCTTTAGAGCGTCAGAGAGCTGCAGTTTGAGGCCCAACATGGTTGTATTAAAGGAGAAATACTTCTAATTCCATTACGTGCATGTATGCAGATTTATATTATATACACAGGTGCATAGTACACATTGCATGGGGGTTTGTGCTTACAAGTATACCTGTGGATCCCTAATACAGTGCCTTTTCCAGAAGTTCTTGACATTTGCATGTTCAGAATTAGGAGGAATGAGCTAAAATGCACAGTTCACTCTTCTGTTGTGAGAATCCCTGGAGAAGGGTAACTGGGAAGCTGCTGTGCCTCAGCGCTTCAATACTAAAACAGCAAGTGGAGTTATTTTGCTAGGACTCCTTGCACAAATCTTTCTGGTTTTTTATTGCTTTCTTTTTAATGGTAAATGTATGTGCTCTTTTACATTCATATTTAAGTTCTTTCTTTTGTGAGGCTTCATTAGCTAAGCCTTGGAGTTACTGTAACGAGCAGCTTTTCACACCTGTGAGATGCTCCACCTGTTTTACAAGTGCTCTGAGCTTGCACTGAAGTTTGAGGTTTTAAAAAGGTTCCTCATAGTAGCAAAGTTAGAGAGTTGTTTTATCAGTTGTTTCTAGGTCAGTTTGGAAGATTTAGTATAAATCTTAAAATATCTGAACACTTCAGATTTGTTCTGGTGTCTTGAGTGAGGCACCTTCTATAAATTCTAAAAGAATTTACCTACGTGCGGACTACAATAGCAGGCCTTTTATTTAAAAATATAAATATGTTAAAAATATAGTGTGATTTTTCAGTTCCTTGTAGCTGAATTAAATGCATTCTTTCAGAGTCTTTGCCTCATCCTTTTTGCAGAATGTCTGTATTTTTTGGTGCTAAATGGAGAATTGTGAGCCTGCACAATTTATATTGCAAGAGTTCTCATAAAACAGTGAGAATTGGTATCAAATGACTGATAGCTGAAGCAAAGGTAATCAATCACCTGTGCATGTATTTTTGGGGTATATCCCTAAGTTATTTTTCTAATCAAGTCTTCTGAAGTGTTTTACCTGTTCCAGATTTGTGTGCTTTATGTAAGATTTTGAATGTTTCCTGCCTTAATCCATAGGGTTCTGCCACTTGCAAGAATCATTTCTTCAGCTTGAATCTTCTCCATGACAAATCCACTGCCGAATTCATTCTACCAGCAGCATCTGAGTGCTTTAAAACACCAGGTCACCACTATGGCTTTTGGGAAGCTACTGTCCTTTGCACTGGCTCTGCAAGTGGAGCTGGTCGGGTTTCACCAGGGGCCTTTTCTCCCCTCTGGCTATTCATCCACCATTAGTGTTTCTTTAACAACTGTCTCAAAATGTTGAGTCTCCATTAATAATGGCAATTGATCATATAAAAGAATTAGAAGCCATATTCTTTCCTTCTCTCTTGCATATACCTCTGGGTCTGTTTGAAGGGTGATTGCTTCCTGCAAACAGCTGCATTGAATTCCCCAGATCCAGCTGATTTGCTCATCCCAGTCCCTCTTAGCACATGCTTATGAACACAGAATTCCTCTTTCTTCTCTGGTGAGGAATTGGGCTGCAGTATAAGGGATTTTTTTCTGGCCTTCCTGGGTTTTTTCTTTGTACTAACTTGTTGAAAGTGAGCAGAGGTTTATCCAACAGAGCCAAGTTCTTCTGCTTGGAAGAGAGGGGCTGCACCCATTCCTGCTTAAAAGCTGGGTGCTACCAGTGTCTGACTAAAGGCTCCCGGAAGTAGAAGGTAAATCAGCAATTGAAACACAGGTTTTGATGGGAAGGGACATTACAGGCTCAAGTTCCCATTTAAAGGTAAGGGGAACTCATCTGATCACTAATCTGGATATCACAGTCATAAAACTTCGGACTGATTTCAGCAGCAGCAGCAGAATGCCATGAAATTCAGCATTTGTAAGAAAAAAGAATTCTTGCTTTAAGAACCTCAGGAAAAGGATCAGTCACCTCTATAGATAAGGTATGTGAACAACTGCTGTTCTCTCAAAAAAAAAAAAAGCCCAGACCAAACCCCAACTCTGTGTTTGAGTTCGTCTTGCTTTGGCTTCCAATAATTGTACTCCAATACATCTCTTTTGGAGGATGTTCTTTTGCTGCAAATGTCCCGATCCAGGGATTTGACTTAGCATGATCATACCTTCCAATCTTACTTTATATGAATGGATTGAATTTCTTAAATTTTTTCTTCATCCCTCTAGTTTTTGTTGTCAGCTTTTTAAACTATTTTTAGTTTTCTGAATGTTCTCTCTTGAAGAGTAGATGCCAGAATAGAGCGTGTCCTTACAGTTATTACCTTGCTAACATCATATGAATAGACAATAAGCTTTATATCTACTCTGGTATTCTTGTTGGATTGTCCGCCAGAACTTTTTTGGGAGGGATTCACTGACTTCCAGCTTCTAGATTTTAACCTTATCAAGCAAATCACTGTACTCCTCACATCACCCCCTTGTGAAATGCACCCTGTGATATCTGACTTTGCAATATTGTTTGGTAAAAACCACTTCAGGCAGCAGGCCCAAGCAGCAGCCTATTCCCATGACTGTTCAGCAGAGCATTGAAGGGTTTTTTTTTTCCCTTCAGGTTTTATAGGGATGACTCCTGAAGATTTATTCTAGACTATTGATCATACACTGTTGAGCAGTAGTGAGAGAAAAACTGATCCCTGAAGCATAATAGGGAAAATAGAATAATTCCTTCACTTAGTTTTTGCAAACTGACAAGCTGTTCTGTAACCTGCATTATTAGTTACAGTGATAGTAGTATAGCAATCACTTTTATTGGAATGTCATGATTTACAGAAGTCTTGGTTTAATAACACTAATAAACTCATGTTTTAAAAAAACTTTGAAATGGGGAATTTTATTTTCTAAATGCTTTGACAGGTATGAATTATTTTGCATTCTTAAATTTTTTGCTGACTGCTTCCCATAGATTGTTCTATGATTTGCTTATATCTTAAAGTGAAGTGAAGTCCTTTTCCCAGGGTCAAACATTTTACTCTCTTCCCTCAGCCTCATCATGTTGTTTGCACATTACTGACACTTCCCTCTCTAAGCTTTTCAAAATTAAGGTTGTTCACATGACTTTCTCAGTGTGCTCAGTGAGCATCATTCCCAGAGCTGGTTGTGTCTCAGCTCCAAGGCACTGCGGGATGTGGATGTGTGTCTGTGCTGTTCTGGGATTGCGTTTGCACATGGTGGACCAGGACATGGTCACTGGTGTTTAGCAGCCATGAGAGAGAGTGGGGGTGTAATTGAGAATATTGGGTAAATGTGGGAATGGAGATGTTGGCAGGGACAGGTAATTCCTGTGTTATGTCAGGTGAGACATTAAAAATGCTAATGTGCTGCCAAAGCATGTCATCCCTTCATCCTGTCTGATGAACAAATCCAAAGCCTGGGTTAAAATAGAAGTAATGTTTTATTACCTGATCGTATTAGTCAGTAACTTGATACAAAAGAGTGAAGTCATCAAATCATTCTGTTCTATTGGAATAAAATGTAACCAAAAGCTTACCCCTATTTGTTTCAGTACCCACTGTTGGGACACAGATTTTTTTTCAGAAATGCTGCACACACACACTATGAATGTTAAAGTACTGCTTTCAGTATGGAATGGATTTACTATTTTAATCTTTTCATGCTAGATCATTTATGAAGTTTATATTCTATTTATATTTCTTGTAAGGAGTTCTTGCTCTGGAAAATAATTTTATTGAGTATGTCATCAGTTTTAATGTGACAAAACTACTTCTTGTCTTGAATACAGTGGCTCTTTAAAAATGTTCCAAATCTGCAATATGTCTTTTGGGATGAATAAATGGTAAAAATTATGACAATAAATTTACATCACAACAGAAAGCTGATTTGTATTGTACATAGTCTTTCATTCAGCCTAACTCCAAATTTCAGCACTCCACAACTTCTGAACCTGCTACACTCTGCTTTACTGCAATAGAAGACAAGTTACTAATTAATGAGTGGATTAAAACTTACTTCAAAATTGGAATCTATTTACCTGTTTAGTTTGTGCAAATGGGATTTGCGGCCACATGACCTTCCCTCCTCTGTGTGACATGGTAAACATGGTAAAGCTGGGCTCCAACAGGTCTGAACCCAGGGAGAGAAGGGCTGGAACGCGGGGTAGGAATGCAGCCTTGGTTTGTGCAAGAGTTACATGGGTTTAGTAGTGAGACATCCTCAGGGGATCAGTCACGAATCATCCTTTAAGAAGACCAACAATCCTACAGCCTTTCATCTCCACTGTAAATCAGAGCGAAATCTGGAGCTCTATTTCAGTGCTGACTCAAGAGAAGGACAATGCACTGAGTCACTCAGAGTTTTCAGCAAGTTTGAGGAAGGAAAGACTTCTCCCTATTTGGAGACTGTGTGATTTGGATCCACCCCAGGGTGCAGTTTAAATACACGTTTCACTCCAGGCAAGCAGTAAGACCTTGGTAACTTGTCTCTTCTATTTTTCAATTTAAAAAGTTAGGGTTAGCATTAAAACATCCTTCCAGATGCAGTAGATGGTTGGGGGGAAGGAAGCCTAAAAAGGTGATAAATATATCTGCTGCTCTTCATGGGACATTGGTGGTAGCACTTAATGTGTTCCAAGTTTGTCTTGAATTCCTGTCTCCCAACACCAGCACAGAGTGCTGTTCCTTAGACCCTGAATGAGTTTATTTACGAGTAATGCTACAGGTAAAAGGTGGTGATAAAGTTTGCTCATTTTTAAAGGTTCAGTGTCAATATTGCAGGCGTGATATTCAAGGCATTTGGTGTTTCTGTAATAAGTGTAGCAGCCACAGCTGACTGGCAGTTTTTCTGTTACAGAGCCTGTCTGGAATCCAGCTGTAGCTGGCCATTGTAAGAGGCATTTACTGCTCTTGTTTTTTCCACTTCCTAGTTATTGCAGTGGCACATAAGCAAAGATATAGCCTGCAGCAACCTCGCAGTCATTTTGAAATTGCACTTCCAGCCTTGGGTTGACCAGGTGGTGGTGAGCTTGTGCTACATGTTGCAGCAATAATACGACCTTCCCCTGCAGACTTCTCTGATTTGTAACTCTTTAAAAGAATTATGTCCCAGCCAATAATAAATTATTAAAAATCTCCCTTATTATTACTTTACGTGATTGCCTTTGCAATGAGTGAGGGTTTACCTTAGCACATCCATGTCCCTGTTCAGGAGGATGTTTAGTAGACAAACACCAAAAAAAATTTTGGTGTCTTATATGGTGTGTCTCATTTGAAATCTAGAGAGTGGTAAAAAATTGTTTGCCCCACACTGATGTTTCTTCCAGTAATTCAAAATAATACTGGAATAATTCCATCTGAATGAGCACTTCTGGGATGTTTCTTTGGTGAGAACTGAATTGCTTTGTCAGATGTGTAGGATGTTGCATGTGCTTGGAATGTGAGTCTGAGACGTCCCTTTTACTGAATGATTGCCTTAGATGGGCAGGGAAATGTATCAGGGCAACCTTTGTTGTAAAGTTTGACAGAATGGAAGATGAGCCGCAGTATTTGCAGGGATAATTCTCAGCTGAAGCACCTCAGTTCTGTTCATGTGCATGTGGACTCATTAACAGTGGTGTTCATTTGGTTCATTTAATGTAAATTGTTTCCCGTTCCCATGAAATACATTTCACTGGAAATTATTCAAACATGGTAAGTTTTCAGTTGTAAAATAAAGAACAATAATTGCATATTTAGTCATATTCTGCAGTTCTATGGCTTAATGTTTTAATTTCTTGGACTTAAGTAAGACCTCAGTGAGATCCTGTTAGCTCAGATACTTCATCAGAAAACTACTCTATTATTCTTCAGGTTTTGAGCACATTTTTGAGTTCTTCAGTCCTTTTGGTTGTGAAGATGCTCTGAAAATCTCAAGTTCTAACTGTGTGATACGAAGGTTGCTTTCTGCAGCCTCTAAAGTTCAGGCTTGGGAAGCAGTGGGTTTGTCCTGATGAGTATGGCCATAAATGTCCATGACCCAGGTGAGAGCAGCCATCTCCACTCCAGGAGAAAGAGGATGATGACTCAGGGCAGAGTCACATCCTATTTACACTGCCTGGGGACACCACCACTTCATTCTCTTTGCTTCTCACTAAAGCTGAAAAGCCATAAAAAGAAGCCCCTTGAAGTGTGAGAAAGGCCAGTCCTTCAGGGATCTGTGGCTGCCCAAATCTTGCATGCAGGTATTTCACCTGTTCAAAAGCAGCTCAGGCTCAGCACTGTGTTCATGGAGGTCTCAGAGTCAGGTGGACCTCTTTCCATGGATGGTGACTGGTGGCTGCAGAGCCAGGCACACATAATGGCCTTGCTTCCCTCCAGCTGAGAGCCCCGTGCCCTTCTCTGCAGTCGCAGGCTGAGGTGGTTTGCTGTGATGTGGGTTCTGCTTTACAGGTGACTACACCTGCTCCAGTGTCTGCCAGTGTCCAGAGGGCGAGAGAGCTGAACCCCAGCAGCTGCCAGTACCCATCTGAGGAGGCTGTGAATGCCCATCACTGAAAAGCAGTGTCTGGCTCTTGCATCTTGGTGTGCTGTGATCTGCCTTGTGGGGTTGGCTTTCAGCTGGAGTCCAGCATATATGTTAACAGACGGATTTAGGTTAGATATTGAGACTAAATCCTTCCCTGTGAGGGTGGTGAGGCCCTGACACAGGTTGTCCAGAGAAGCTGTGGATGTCCCATCCCTGGAAGTATCTGAGGCCCCTTGAGCAACCTGGTCTAATGGCAGGTGTCCCTGCTCATGGCAGGGGGTTGAAATGAGATGATCTTGAAGGTCCCTTTCAGTCCAAACTGTGCAATGATTTTGGAACAGATCAGCTCAGCTGGTGAGAGCAGGTGCTAGTTACACCAAGGTTGTGGGACCATGGGACAGCGATGGTATGGGCCATTCAGGTGTTGGACTCTATGATCCTTGTGGGTGCCTTCCAACCCAGAATATTCTGTGATTAAGGGTATTTATCCAGTTTCTGTTTTACAGTGCACATTCAATGGGCCAGCAAAGCTGTGTTTGCATGGCTTCCTGAATCAAATGATCATGTAGCAGAGCATGAAACTTCACTTACCTATACATTCTGTTTTAGTGGGATGAAGCTTTGTGCTTCTCAATGCAGTTTTAATGGGATAGAGCGTTAGATAAAGGTATTTTAAGCCTTTAAAATTCAGTGTATTAGAAGGGTGAAGTTGGGAGTTGTGATTTGTGGTGCGTACTGTGTGCACAGATCTCTGCTGAGGCATCTTAGTTTGAAAGAGGGTGTTTAAAAACCTTCCCTAAATATATTAGCTGCCTCCCAATAACTTTTAAACTGGCATTGAAGCTGGAGAGGATTTTTTCTTTTGTTTCTGTACTGCATTGCTTAATGCATGTAAAACTGACTTGTTCAAGCTAGGAGCTTCTACTAACAGCTTGAGACGTCAAATCACAAATTTCAAATACATTTCAAAACATGTTTTGTGAATACTTCCCCTACAGCCTTCTTGAGGGTGTCCTTGCTGGTAGTTGCTGCTTCTGTTTTTCCTCAGATATGTCAGGCTGGTTTTGCTAACATAAATTACTTGTCATCCTCAGTACATAAAAGCCCTGGTAGCTATGTTGTCTCTGAGCATGTCACCCCAGCAGCTCCATGCTGTATGTTTGGTTGTTTTGGTTTCTTGGACAATAAACCAGTGGCCTGGGAAGCCTTGCCTGGCCTGTATCACCATGAGGGGTGGCAGGAGCTTGCAGGAGGAAGTTCCAAGTGTCTTGAGAGGAAGGAAATGAGTGGAAAACAACGTGTTTTGGGGAACATTACCACACAATCCAAGGGAGAGGCATGGGCTAGGGGGGGCACATCAGGAAGGGAAGGGTCAAATGGGTCTGGGTAGGATGTTCCTGGGTTTTACCAGAGGGAAAAAGTACTTTTCCAGCCTTGAAAGAGCATCTCCATCCTCTGCAGGTGTCTGCTGCCTGCCTCCCTGAGCCAGTGTGGTGGTGGAGTGCCCCAGCTGCTGCCCAGGGCAGGGGGGGCTGCCCTGTGTGACCTTGGGAGCAGTGAGAGGGAAGGTGCTGTTCAGTGTTCCATGCACTGTGCAAGAGAGGGGCCTCACAGACAATATCTGCCTTCCTGCCCTACCCCTGAACCTCGGGGGAAATCTGCTCCATTCTTATCCCCTTCCTGGCATTGACCCATGAGTCTGCTGTGACCTGAGCCTTCCTGTCACCTGTGCAGGGCCAGCCCCTTCCACCACCACATGAGAGCCAGGTCCAGGGGCTTCCCTTGCCCTGAATGCAGATGATTTCTCCTGCCTTTTACAACAGGGAGGTGACCTGGAGCTGTGTTTGCAGCATTAAGCAGGTGAACAATAAAATGGCTTCCAGGAGATTTTAACTGGAAACACCCTTCTAATCACTAAGGTGTTCAGAAAGCAAAGTCTTTGGTCTGGGCAGTCACAGCTGCAGGAAACATGGTGGGATGGGATTTGGTGATCATGTTGCAGAACACAGCTGGGTGTGCTGCCATGGGGGCACGGTGCCACTGCAGAGTGGGCACAGCCCCCAGTGAGAACAGCTCTGCTGGCCCAGGTGCCAGGACTTGTGTAGGGCACAGTGGAGGGTGCATCTGTGCTCCTGTGCCTGGCTGCATCAGGAGAAGGTAAGAGCTGGGAACATCTTTTCTGCTGGAGCAAGAATGATGTTGGTGCCAGCGCATCCCCTGCGTGGTTTGAGCCTTGCCTTGGCTGAACTGTGTCCTACGAGTGAGATGCCTTGGATGCATCTGTTGCCTCATTCGTTGCCTCATCCAGGGAGCTTGGCTTGAGCCATCCCTATGCCTGAGAGGCAAAGATCCTTTTAAAACTTAAAAGAATCTTTGTTCCAGTTTTGTTTTGTCTAATTCTCACTTGTATATAATAATGTACATAATATATATGGAAAAAATTATCTTCACTTAAAAGTTTTGTTCTCTCTGCACATGCCAGTGGAAAATGCTTCATTGATACTTCTTAGGATCCCGCAGACCCAGACAATGCATTTCTCAGTACTGTTTCAATCTACATTTACTGACAAATTAAATAGTTTGTTAATTTTACCAGAAGCAGATGTCAACTTCCTAGACTCAAAGCAAAAAAACCACGAACCAACAAAGCCCCCACAACAAAAGCAAAACCCTTCAGACTCAGTGTGTGGCCTAAAGGCAGCCATCCCTATGCCTGTGCTGCTAATTGGGCCCTGCTTGTCACCCTCCTTAGCCCTTGGGCTTTCGGGCACTGCTGAGAAGGAGCAGCCCCTTACAGAGCATTGCAAGAGTTGTTGCATGATGTCTCTCTGTGGGAAGAAAAATTCAGTTCACACCCTGTAAGTCCAAACTATAAGGTAAAAATAATCCCTTTCTATTCTCTCCTAAACAGAACTGCTCCTGGAAAGCAGAAACAAACCCTAGTAATTGCTCTATGTCCCTGGAGTCCTTAACAGAGCATCTGCAGACATGACAGGAACAAGACCTGCTCCGGGATCCCTGCAGTGTTCCGCAATGGCAGAGACTGGCTCATGTGTTACTGTTTCAGTGCTCTGTGTGTGCTCAGTGCTGTGGCATTACAAGGAAGATGACTTTATTTCCCTACTGCAAAGAGGTTGAAATCTTAACATCCTGAACATATGGATGGAGAGTTTTCTATGACTGTCCAAAATCACATAAAATGTAAGCTGGGGGGAGAGGGGAGGCCACGTGCATGCTCAGTGTTCAAGAAAAAAAAGCTGTTTGTGCTCAGTGTAATGGCAATATTTTTCAGTTGCAACTCTCCTCTGCAGAAGTTTAATCTCCCTGCTGTGGGCAGAGTGAGAGCAATAAGAGCTACATCACTTTTAACATGGCCAGTTTTCTAAGAACAAAAGAAATGTGTCAAGTATGTGATTTGGGTCACTTTTGTGCTTTTTTTTTTGCTTGTGCTTCTGTTTATGCCCTGGCCAGTTCTTACACTTCCCAACCTTGTAAGAAAGTAAACATGGTTAATAACTTCAGGAGGGAAGAGACTGGTTTCCTAGATCTGATCTGAGCCTTTGTTTATGTAAACAGTGGCATCATCTTCTATTGCAGAACGGGAACCCTAAACAGTTACAGGAGAGCAAATTTTAGGAAGTGTCCTTATATGGCAAGTGTGATTCATCTTCAAGTGTGTTTATTTAAGAAAGATGCTGTATCCTAAGTCAGATCAGTTCTGTGAATCTGACTTTACTCCAAACTGTAATGAATTAGCAAAAATTAATCACTTTTTTTTCGTTTTAAACTGTGTGAAAATTAGTGGTTGCAGCCTGCTGGGGAGGATGAAGAGCAGCAGAGCCAAGTCTTTTGTCCTCTTTTAGCTTTCTCCAGAAATCTGCTTTTGCACTCCCTCCAAAAGCATTTTGTAAGTGGTGCCTGACCCATCCAGTGATGGTAACAGCTGCTTTGTTCCTGGGATTCAGTGTTAGTCATCCAGGGGATGGTGTTCAGGGCATTGCTAAACTACCAGTAAAGAACTCAGTTTCCTACTGGGGGAGTTTGCTGATGACTATTAGAAAATATCAGCACAGCCAGGTTCAATCTCTTCTCCATCACACAGTGTGGAGGAAATGTGCATCCTTTTTGGCCAGAGCTGAAAAAGCAAAACCGTATACTGCAGTATGTCTGAGTCACTGCCAAGGATGAACATCTGCTCTACAGCTTGTCATTCAGCCTTTAAAGACGTCCTGTGAGCAGCCAAGAGCACTGGCCTGGCTGGGTTCTTGCATCTGTTTTGTACCTGAATGGGAAATCACTCTCTCCAAAGGGGATGGCTGCAGATTGGCAGGCTCCACCTCTGAGCCAGCTGCACATTGGCAGCAAGGCATGGACTTGCCTGCTGGAGAGAGAAAACTCTGGTTTCTCCTCACTTGGATTTTCTGTGCCATATTTACTGGAAAGAATTGTTCCTGTAGTGAATTACCATGAGGAAAGTAGTCAAATGCTCCCCACTTCCTAGCACCTGCCTTGCTGCAGGGACGTGTCTCTGTGCCTCTTCTTGCCGTCAGGAAGTGACTTCATCTGTGCTGGTCAGGCAGGGACAGAAGGCTGAAAGTTCTTTGGGTTGACTTGTTTGTTTATTTGTTTAAAAAAATTAACAAGTGTTTAGCAAGCATTAGTGATTGTTTCCAGTGAGTGCTTTCAAACTTGGCCTCATGCCATGGGAAAGGCTGGGGTTAAGTGCTGTTGGACATTGGGAGGTGCCATGGCCCAGTGTCCTCCAGCCGTGTCCTAAACCAGAGAACCTTCTGTCCTCTCTGACTTGTTTCCTTCGTGAATGAAGGCAAATGTTGCATTATACCAGGGGCAGAACAGCATTTGCTCAACCATCCTTGTGTAGTAGGTGTCGCCACTTTTCCTTGGCTTTAAGCCAGGGCTGGCTCAGCAAACCTTTGGGTCAGATTGCTGATTTCTCTCATCTGGTAGGTGCCTTTTCCTGGTGCCGCTGGCAGCGCTGGCAGCTGGAGCGGGGGAAGCGCTCACGGACCCGCCCATCAGCCTGGGCTGGCCCTGGGAAAGGCTCCAGCGCTGCCGAGCTGCTTTGGGGGAGGTCACCGACTTGCTTTTCATGGCTCCTGCCAGGTTTCACTTGCTCTAATGCCTGAGTTTCACACTTAAACCTGAGGAAGATCACATCTGAAGGTGTTCTGTCTTTCCAGCTCCCTGTGGGAAGTGTAACTCCCTGAAGGCATTTCGTGCTTGGTTTTGAGCTTACCAAGTGTCTTCACCCTCATCTCAAAACAGCAGCTTTATAAAAGCAGATGAACCCAGCTGGCATGAGGGCAGAAGTGAGATGGTTTGGGGCATCTCACAAACATACACCAGTTCCTCATACAAACATACTCCAGTTCTGGGGCTAAATTACAGCAGTGCCCCAAACAGATCCACTGGTGTGGGTCTGCCCAGGGCAAAGGGCTAGTCTCCTGGCTGACATGTAGGACAAGAAGAAGTTTTCACTCCTCCTGCTTCCAGGAAGGTGAGGAGATTTGGACCAGTTTTGGAGAAGATTTTGGGTGCCACCATCATGTGACAATTCTCAGGCGTATCCTTGAGATACCATCTATCCAGAAGATTTTCTGTGCCTGGTAACTTTAGGGATGTGTGTTTCTTGCCTGCTCTTACTAAGGTCCTGGTGAGCCATCTGGAAATTTCATCCTATGATTACTCCAGGATCTGGGAGACCTTTTGTAACTACTAATCCCAGAAACAGATTTTTCCTTCATCGTGTCTGTCAACACAGCCTTTAACTTATTTTTATGGGCTTCACCACATGTTTGAAGCATCACTGCCTTAGGATACAATCTATTTTTTCCAGACTGTCTCAGTGCTCCTTATATCTACTTACAGCACTTTCTGAGGAAGGGCTGTTTCATGGGTATTTATTAGGATCTTCTGTGTCCTTCAAAACTTGACACATCTCTATTTGCACACCTAGAACAGGAATCAGTGTGACTTAGCATGCCATGAGCATGAGATCCTAGGAAATTATGCTTTACAGTGCCACCTATTTTGCTGCAAAAAACATTGAGTAATGTTTTCATTAGTAAGACATGATAAATATTTCATTAAAAATATTGATCCAATTAAAGTAAGGGGAGTAAAGCAAAAAGACTAATCTAAGATAACTGGTGCCATGCTAGATTCTTGATATTTTGCCCCTTTTTATTGTGAATGAAGTTTGCTGTATGTGTCTTAACTGCTCTGTGGAGGGAGTGGGATTTGGCAGGCAGTAATCCTGTGTGCAGGAAAAGCTGTTTAATAGAGTGCCATTAGTGTTGGAGGAGTTTGGGAAGGTCTGTGTTGTCATCTTGCCTGGAGCCATGGCCCTGTGTTCTGCAAGAACATAAGGCCCCAGGCAGAGTTTTAGAGAAGCTCCCTGGAGGAGCCTGCAGGACACATTTCCCGTGGCTGGAGCCTGGCTGAGTGATGGAGAGGCAGGAAGAATCTGTGTGTGTGCACAGAGCCAGGGAGGGGCTCACTGCAAGTCCCCAGGTTTGTTGTGTGCCTGTGTGGGAGCGAGCCCAGAGCACATGAACTCCTTGTGCACTTGTAGAGCATCATGTAAAGCCACCCTCTGCAAGTCAGGAGTGATGCAGGAAGAGCTGCCTCCTTTTTCTCTCTTCTTAAGGAAGAATTCTCAGAAAATGTTTTTACCTTTCTTGGGAGTAACAGAAAAGCTTGACCTAATTGCTGTTCTAAATGTATGCCCATGGCTTCTGAAAGGCCCAGCAGGATATAAAACCACCAGTTACTAGTTCTGATTTTTGCCAGAACTTCAAAGTGGTTTTTTATGCAGTAAACTTAAAACTAGTCCAAGAAAACACTTACACCATTACTTAGATATTCCAGTTATGCCACCAATATGGAAACTTAAATTATTATATTTCCCACAGGCAAAGCTTCCATCGTTAGTTAAACTTGATGGTCTTCTGTTTGCTTGTAGGGAAGATACAATCTCCTTTCCATGGTCTGAAAAATGGTTGCAGCTCAAAGCTGAGCCAAGAGTGATGACTGATGGACTAAAAAAATAGGACCTTAACATAGTAACCGAAGTCCTATTTAGACTTTAAATGTTTTTTAATCATAGTCATATCCTTCTCTGGAAAAGAAGCTTCACATGGACCAGTCAGTACTCATTTAATAATGAATACCTTTGTTATTTTACTGTTTGAGATTACAGTTCCCTTCTTTATCACTTGTGCATCATGCCCAGACTTTATCAGGAGAGATAAAAGTTTGTGTATCACCATTGATTAAAAGCAAAATTAGTCAGATAGGACCCAGTCCTATCACCTAAGTCTTAGTCACTTCTTGAAAGCTTTGTAAGCTGTGGTTCACCTGCCTGTGCCAGTGTGGCCCTGTGTGATCTGACAATGTGTTTATTTTGTGAGCAAGGTGATTGCACAGGATTCATTCATGTCTGATCAACAAGCCATGGCTGCTCTGCTCCAGAAATTATAACCACATAATATCAATACATTATAAAATTGAGAGGGACATTTTGGTTTTTGGTCAGGTTGTTTTGGGACTTTCTTGGCAAGTGTAGTTATGTGGGCAGGGCCTGAGGTATTTAATTTTTTTCTGCTGGAGTGACCACATAGTAGCACTTGACCTTGCAGTCAAGCCAAGGTATGTTTGTCCCTTGGCCACTGGGCCCAGGAGAGCCCCAGCAGATGCAGCAGGTCCTGGTCAGGAGGAAGTCCTGGAACACCAAACAACAGCCACCAGGGCCAGTAGAGTCCCATCATACTCGAAGTGGTTTCAATGACTACAGGATGTGTGGTCAGAAATGAAGAGGTTGTTCAAGAATCATTTGGATGCAGAGAAATCCTCCTGCTTAAGCAAATATCCTGCCAAGTTTCTCCTGGAAAATAATTCAATGTGTAAAGCTGTACCTTTTCCAGATTATGAGGGATGCGATATAAGAGAGAAGTGTCTAGTTCTCCAAACTTAGAAAGCATGTGGGCCTCAAACTCTTTTCCCATTTGGAAAATTTGCTGTTAAGGAAAGGAAATAGATTTTTATAAGCAATATTTAATTCAAGCATTTGGCTAATTCTCCTGCTGCAAAGCTTTTAGGTCAAATTCTGATTCATTGATGTGGATCTGGAAATAAAGGGATTAGGAGAGGAAGTGGACTCTGAAGTTAGGAAAACTTTGGTTTCTTGTTCACTTTTTCCTACTCATCAAAGGTGTATTTGACCTATGTTTCTATTTTAAGTGTTGTAGGGAAACTTACTCCTACTCATCTGCCTTTGCTCTTTTTCTGCCCATTGTCAGCAGCTCTGCCATGGGTGTGTTCCATTTTACTGTTGCAGAAAGGGATCCCGATCATTCTGGACATGACGTTGTACAAATGCTGGGAAATGCTACATTTATTCCATTAGGTTAGAGAATGGAAAATGGGTAGTTTATTATTCTTATTACTCATTAAAAGTATGTGTTAAAACAGTGCCCTGTTTCACAATGTGATGTTCTGCAGTAGCTCAGGGCCTGAGGGAAGCCATGGCCAGTACCTTCCTTTCATTGCTACGTGTGTATGTATTCACAGAAGTATGTGTTGTGTTCAGGATTTGGGGATCACTTTGGGGATCCATCTGAAAACTTTTCATCTGGCATTAAGGTCAGTCTCCTTCTGTCTGTCCTTGCCATTTCTCTGCTGTGTATGTGACCCTCAGCTCCCATTGTCCACAATCCCACTCTCTCCCAGCTTCCAAAATCTTCCCATTTCCCGTTGTGAGTACTCTCATGCCGAGGTCTCAGAGACCTGGCAGTCATCAGTCCAATGTCACAGTATCCTGTAACATCATGAATGATGGTTGTGAGTGCTTTTTGCTTGCTGTGTTTATAAAGCAGCTACAAAGAGACTATTGGAGGAGCCGGGTCTGCATCCCACCTGCCTCTGGTACTGTGGAGTTGTGATGGATGTACTGCTTTCATAAATGCAGCAAACAGCATTGCCAAACCCAGTGGTTTATCTGGGGCCATCCACGTGCTCTGGAAAAAATAGCTCATCCTGGGAGAAAAGAATGATGGGGGTTTTCCCTCAGTTTCCAGTAGTTACTTTGAGAGTAATTATGTTGCTCAAAAGAAAGAGCAGCTGCTTGTCTTGTGAGAAAAAGGAGATAAGAACAAGGGGGTTAAATGTGACGAGTCTTTGGGATACCAGCCCTGCCAGTGCTCTGGAGAGAGGAGAGCACAGGGAGGATGAGACAAATTCACCTTGCGGCCAGTAATGAGTCATGTGGGAGTTTCCCACTAGATTGAGGTGTCCTGGGAGGTCTCCTGAAATAGGGAGAAAAGAAGGGGCTTGGCAAAGCAGAGGACCTTGTCATTTTTCTCCCAGTTTTCACCATGTAATTCATGCTTTGCTCTGTAAAGAACTGTGATATAGTTTGTACACATTATGTAAAATAAAATGTACTCTATTATATTGAAGAAATACAAATATAAAATAAAGACAAATGATGGTGTAAAGTAGCTGTGTGGTAACTGGACCCCCAGTCCCCAGTTGCACTGGTTGTCCCACTTCCAAGACTGTGGTTGCAGGTCTCTGCCATCCCTGGAACGATTTAGGTGTTTTCCACATGATGATACAATGTTAAATACAGGCTGTCCTGGATGAAAAGGGAAGCACAAATCAAATTCTGTCGCAGATCGCTCTCCAGGAGAGCCTGTCTCCACCATCCCCTGCTCTCCCGCTGTTTGGAGCATTGTGCGGCTCTTCTGTCTCAGGAGTTTTAAGAAACAATTTTTAACTGTGCTTCACTTGTTTGAAGTTGGGAAAGCTCTAATACATCTCCAGGCACAACTGACACGTGAGCCCTTCAGGAGTACTGCCTGTTGGTAATGGGACTGCACGTGGCAATTTGTAATCTAGGGAAAGCAAAACCCCACCTCTTCAGAGTTTGAGTGGGAGGGAGGTGAGGATGGCTGTAAGCACTTCACACGGGCAACTTGGTATTGCAGAAGGTGGAATCTGCCAAAAAATGCCAAGGGGAAGCTTTTGTGGGAACAAAGATGTGATTGTGAGCTGCCCGGAAGCAGGGCGAGACCCTGCTTCTGCATTTCATCGCCGAGGCATCAGCCACGCCCTGAGCCCTCGGCACCGGCAGGCGCTGTGGGACACGCAGCCTCCCGTGGAGGGTGGGAGGAAGAGCCCTGAATCCCAGCGGCTCCCGAGCCCGGCTGCTGCGGCCGAGGGATCGGACTTCTGGCTCTGCAAGGGCTGCCAAGGAGGTCAGCACAGGGGGCTCCCGGCACAAATCCTTCTGCTCTGTGGGAATTTCCCTCTTGAGCGACTGCTGCGCTTTTTAACCCGAAGATTAATGGAAGGGGGCCGTGGAAAGGGCCGGAGTGCCGGAATTAGTTCATTAGTCTCCAAGCAAGCATGCAGCCGGTGAGTCACCGGCACCGCTTCCTGCACGCTGATGCTCTGCCGGGAGCTCTCCCAGAGATCCGGCCCAGCCCTGCAAAGGCTGAGAACTCGCGGGACCAGATCACCGCATGCTGCGACTGCGGGCTGTTAATGCTATTAAAAAAAAAACTAATCTAGATTAATTACACTGCACATGTTATTCATCTGTAATCCTGCTCCTTGGCCCCTTTCCCTCCCAGCATAGCTCCCCATTGTTTTCTGTTCCTCTCTTAAGGTGTCCTTGACTTCCTTTGGGTTTCTCCATTTGTTCCAAGGTGCCTGGTTGGCAGCAGTGCCTGCTCTGCCTGTTCGCCTGGGGCAGACCCATGTCTGTGTAGGTGAAGGCGTTAACAGCCAGTCAGAGCTGTCATTCGGCTTTGATGGGTCAGCAGCAGTGACCTGTGATGGCAGTGAGGTGCTGCAGCACAGCAGAGTGGGTGGCTGGAAGTGCTCCTGGTCACAGGATCATAGAATATCACGACTTGGAAAGGAATCATTGAGTCCAGCTCCTGGCCCTGCATAGGACAACCTCAAGACACCAGAAGTGATGGTCCTGGTAGGGGATGTACACAGGATCTGTCTATTTCCATGATGTTACAAAGGTTTGTTGCTGCATCCAACAGAAGTGAGTTGAAAATTAAATCCAGCCATGCAGGGGAATCAGCCTGTAGCTGCAACCAGTTCTTGCTCTGGAAGAGAGCATTGTGTCAAACCAGTTGTCTTCCTCATATGGAGGTGGTGGTGCTATGTGCAAACTTGTGTGCAGTCCTGGCTGCAGCACTCTGGGGTGAGACAACCCCTCACTGCACTGCAGGGACCTGGAGGGAGAGCTGGAGAGCAGGGCCAAATGCCAGATTTTTCATTCCCAGAACACATCTCTCACCTGCACTGCTGACCCAGGGAAGAGAAGCCCCAACCACAGGTTCAGGCCTGGAGGGCTGAGGGCATCCAGGTGCCCCCTCCAGCTCATCCTCCACCATAGGGATCCTGGCACAGGTTTCTTTAGCAGCAGGTCTGGGGTTTGAGCTCGGAGGGACCTGCAGCTGTTGTGACTGAGCATCATCACCTGCCTGTGCAGCTGCAGGAGGCTGGTGTCTGTCCCACTGCTCCACCTGGAGACTACCCAGCTCTGGTAAAGCTGTTGCTGCCCCTGGTACTGGGAAATGAAAAGGTGTCAACTCGACACAGCAGCCTGTAGGAGAAAGTCTTGTTGCCGTCTGGAGGCTGTGGCAACATTCCCAATGACTCAAGTGGGAGAACCACTAAGACCCTGATCCCCTGAGATGATAAAGATCTAAGACTTGCTAAATCTGGACAAAATAAGCTGTTCTTTTGTTTTGCTGTGAGTTGTTTCATGCAAGAAGAGACTTAGAAATTATCTGAATACCTCACAGAGGATTGCTGCACTTTCATGTGATGCCAGGGAATCAGTTGATGCTCTGGTGGGGTCCCAGGGTGCAGTGACTGGAGGTCACTGGCCCCCTCAGCAGCAGTGGTGGATTATGGGCATCATTCAGGTATTTTCTGAAATATTCTGAACGATTTTTTGCTGCAGTCACTTCCAGCAGGTGTTTTTAAATGTGGTGACCATTTGTTTTTTCTCCAGCCTTTGTTTTTCTTCCCTGTTCACCTATTGGAACACTGTTGCCACAGGGAAAAGAATTCAGAGGGTTCAACCACTGGCTGGAATTTTTTTCCTTTTGTTCTTCACCTTTTCTTTTTTTTTTTACAACTGCACTTTTAAATGGCATGTTTATAAGTGTGGACCTCATTTTCAAAACAAAGTGTACCACTAATTTTGCAAACAGCTGTTGCGAAGGAGAGCCCAGACCAGAGACCTTTTGAATCTGTATCTCTGACTGTGTCCCTGCAAAAGTGGTGTCAGCATGAAGGGTTCTGGGGTAGGTACAGGAGGGGCTCATGACCCCCACAGGGCAGTAAAACAACTGTTTTGAACTCTTGATCTGTCCCAGTATCCCCTCAGGCTCTTCCACCAGCTCAGACATCCCCAGCACTTCCTCGAGAAAGCATGCAATTTCTTGAGTGGCTTAAATACAGTAATTTGGGGAATCTGCATGTTGGTGAAACAGACCCTGTCCACACCTGAACTCCTTCCCCCTGCACGTGCTCCCCATGATCACCAGCCTGGGGAAGTTGTGGCATTTACCAGCAAAACCAACACATCTGTGGGTATGTTTGCAGGGGCACTTCGTGCATCTGCTTTAGATTGCTTTAAATTAGAGCAAGGGGCCAGCTATGTTTAAATGGACTCAGAGGTAAGACCAAAGAAATGAGGCTTGAAATTCAAAGCAATCCGACCTGCCCTGCCATGGCGTAATGGTCTGAGTAAGGCGCCGGCACGGAGCCATCCCCTGACTCCTGGGAGAGATGCTTTAAAAGCTCCTCACGTGGGCAGTTCAGATGATGTACACATGGGGAAAAAGAAAACAGCGTTTAATTGAAACTCTGCACATGTACTTATGTTTTTAGGATAAACAAAACAGATTGGGAAAATATTTACTTCTGCCCCTACTGCTACAAAGCAAACTTTCCCACAGCTTTTGACAGAGATAATCTGTTTTTTAGCCCTGATGGTGAATTTATAATGACAAGGTTTCATTCTGAATGTTTCAGGATTTCCTGATTGGTTCTCATGCAATTATTTTGATTAACAATGAGATTTTCAGACCAACTTGAAAGGGTCTCGGAGCCTTAGGAATAACCTGGCTCTTGGTTATTCCTCTCACTGGGATTATTTTCTGCAGTTTTTTAGCACTGGAATGAAATTATTTGGAAATCAAAGAAAACTACATCTTAAAAATATTTCATATCTCCATTCCCCTCTGAGAATGGTTTCATTAAGTTTAGAAAAATGTTTGTACCTATGTCAAAAAAAGAGAAAAGCATAGAACTGGAGTAAGAATGAAATCACAATGTAATTTTTTAATGAAAAGAAGTATTTTTAATAAAAAGATGAATGCTTTAGGTGGTAATTTCTGTGAGAAGGCAACATCTGAAAACAGAAACTGAGAAGTATCCAGGGCATTTCTGATTAAAAAAGAAATGAGATCTCATACTAGAAACTTCTGGATGTTTCATTTATAAACAAAGGAGGGAGCTTCAGGAATTAGGAAACATCTATTAGTGCTGTTTGCTCAGATTTTGTTCTTCTATTCTTATCACTTAGATTTTTTGCCCTTTTTTTAAGATGATGTGGAAATCTCAAACTGGCTTTAGAGTGTGCATTCCAGCAGATGCCCTCCTCACTCCCTGTCTCTGTACTGCAGGCGATGGCATCTTTCTGCAGATGGGAACAGTCCTCAAGAGTTCCCATTCCCGGCAGAAAATGCCATCAGTGGCAAGTATCCTTAATTAAAAGCAATGTATAATGTGCTTGGACCCAGTGCATCATAGGCAGGGTCCAAATCAGTGGGGACTGCACCTCCTTGAACTGTTCCCACAGCTGCCCACAGCGCACTGGGCTCCTGCTCACGGGCAGGTGAGAAATGAGACCTGGCTCCTTCTCACAAGAGATGCACTTGGGATAACCCACCCTCTCTATTTTCAGCCAGGAAGTCGCCAGCATTTAATGCATCTGCTTACCTGACATGGGGAAGGGCTGTGGCCAGAGTGCTGAAGCTGCCTTGCCCCAGGGGGAGGGCAGGGTTGCCAGCTCGGCTCCACGGTGCCCACCCTAGCACTGCCACCCCTCACTGAACTGTCGGGGAAGATAGAAAGTTGATGTTAACCAGGTGAGCCTAAACATTTGCAAGGTAACACTGTGAGATGTCTGCTGCGACAGGTCTTGCATTCACCATGTCCTGGATTAATTTGTCATCTTATAATAATTTACATAGAATAGTGGATTAAAGCATCATAGTGCAGAACCCAGTGAGGATTGGGAGGGGTGGTTTTGATACAGACTGAGAAGCCTGTAAATGAAAAAAAAAACAAACCGGTTTTTGCTTTCTGTGAAAGTGAAACTCTCTGAGTTAAAGCAGTTACCCAACCAAACTGTCCAAGTTTAGCAAACACTAAAGCCAAGTTTAGCAACCAGCTAAAGGTAAGTACGTGTAGCAGCATATTTTCATTCACACTGCCAAAAGTGGAAACATAAGCCATGTGTCTGATGTCATCTCCATACAGATGGGTTTGAAATGCTGGCTCCCATCTGAAACATCATTACTTTTACAGTGAACTTTTAAAAACTCGATTATTGCTGCTAATATTATGTGAATGTATTTTGGAAGTAATTTCCCCGGACTCCAATAAAACGTTGTAACAGAGTTTTGTTCTCTAAACAATTTTAACCCGTGTTTTGCATTTTAGGGAGTACTTTTGGCCCTCAGGCAACACGGAAGAAAAATGGCTGGTTAAGTAACACCAGATGCAGGAGAGACTGCTGGCCACTAGAGAGCTCCCAGATAAGGCCTTTCACGTTGAAATACAAATATGTTTTGTAATGAAAGCAGAAACCTTCTTTTACTTTAGGGCACAGGGACCAGCCATGAAACACAGAAAGGTTTCTTGCTTGGGTTAAGCGAGAGGCATCGCTATCCATAATTACATTTTTCATACCTGAAATCAAAAGCCCCAAAGCTGTCCTCCCTCCAGAGCAAGGTTTGGAAAATGATCTTAAATATTGTTTTTTCTGATCTCAGGGATGAATGAAAAGCTGCTGCAGCCCCTCGATAAGGGTGTCTGCACGGGGATTATGTGTCAGCCACCATCTCGTGCCCCATCAGTGGTGCATCTTCAGAGATGCCACATGTCACCTGGAATTACAGCACTGCAGTCACAGCCTCCCGCTCTGCGGATAAAGGGCAGGGGGGCACCTCTCCCCTCCTTCTCCCTCACTCAGGCACCTATTATTGGGGACAAAAGTCACCTTTTGCATATCTCTCTGCCTGGGAGCTGAAGGGGTCTGGCTGTAGCATGTGCCAATGGTCCTTTGGGAATCACCTTTGGGACAGGAAGACTCTGCCAGGTGCACCCCCTCTGGAGGGACTGGCTGAGGGTCATGTTATTTATAGTGGGCTAAAATGCACTGGATTGACTCAAGGGTCTCAGCACAGCCTGTGCCTGTGGGGCTCACAAGTGAAGCCCAGCGACAGGGCACAGGGTGGGACGTGCTGGCATCAGAGCCGTGGGTTACAGAAGCCTTGTGTTGGTTTGCTGTGAGCACTTTGTCACCAGTGACCAGAGCCCATATGGGTTCCTGCAGATGCATGGGCTGGTGCACTGGAAAAGATACAGAGGCTGAGCAGGGGTGGGCAGCAGCTGGGCTCAGCATGGCGAGTGCCAGTGTGCCTGGGCCAGCAGGTGCTGTGCCCACAGGGCACTGCAACACCCTGGGTAGAAAACCTCCAACACAGCTTGGACCTGCTGCCTTCCTGCTGACCCCATGAAATGCTCCTGTCCCTGCCATGTGTGGCCTTCCCTGTGACATCGTGCAGCCTGCCTGCCTGGCATATCCTCTTTTGGAGGAGGATGGTAAGTTCACCCCTGTCCCTTTCCTGTGACTGCCACCACAGCTGGGCAAGAGCCTGTGTGTGACAGCGAGAGTGGGCTTTTGTACTGAGCCATGATTTCATGCCTCACAAGTGGTGTTTGAAGAACCAGATTTAGCTTAGTTTCTGGGGGGGGCAGGAGCCTAAAACTTCCCATCTGTCAGCTCTGAGCAGGCTGCAGAGGACAGTGTGGTGGCTGAGGGTGAGTAAGCCCACAGCCAGGGATGGGAGACAGGACACAGCGCCTTGAAACCCAGAAAGTTCCATTTCTCAACAGTCACACAGCAGAAGAGTGCAAGAGGAACATGGAGGTCAGGGCTGACATCATCACATAACCATTTTAAACATATTGCTGGAAAAAGCAGCAGTTGGAGTTCCTGATGACTGCCTCTACTCTGTACTATACATTTTGGTAGTACCACATACAGGGCCTAGGGCTGGTGTGCAGAGAGCTGGAAACCCAGTGGGCTGCGAGGGCAAAGCAGAGACAACTTCTTACCCATGCTCTTGCACAGGCATTTTGAGCTGGACCACAAAACCCCATCACCAGGAACCCCTCTCTGATCAAAGCAAGGAGGGACATGGATGCCCAGGGAAGGGCACGGCCAGGCTAGGGCTGGCTGGGGTTTCCTGGCAGCAGGGATGGGGCTGGGATTTTTTGGGGCCTCTTCCCAATGTGCTTTTTCAGATCTGGGTTTCTCCTCTGCCAGAAGCAATTTCCACCCCCTTCAATTTCCCAGGGGCTTGGTGAGAGAGGGAAAAACATGCTGTCAAAGGTTTTCCCCTTCCATTCCAAAGTGTAAGCCCCTGGGGTCCCCAGCAGGGATTTGGCAGCCACAGGAATGTGTAGGAATACAGGAGACTGCAGGACAGGGCTTAGGCGTCTACGTTGTTAAGAGGAATATCTCATCGATATACTTCTCTGCATCACACTCACCTCTAAGTCTCAGAGCAAAACTGCCCATGCTGACCCCCCATATCCTGGTTTCTCTCAGGTGCGTGTCCTTGTTCTCAGCAGCCCGGGACAAGGGTGTGCCCAGCGCCGCAGTATTTGTTGATATTTTGCCTTTCAGGGCGTGAAAGAGTTAAACTTTTCAGATGGAAAGCGAACTGAAGATCAGACTAGCAGCCTGGTGACCTCCCGCTGCCGGGACAGCAGCAGCAGCTCCCAGCCAAGCCCGGCAGTTCCATCCATCCATCCCTCGGCGCGGTGGAGCCGCGGGGAGCAGTGGACGGTAGGTGCGAGGGCGGAGGGCTGGTGGTGGGTCCTGCCCTCGGCTCCGGCGGGACCCCGGGGCTGGGGCCGGAGGGCGATTGGCAGGGAGTGAGGGTCCGTGGGATGGAGGGAGCGCCTGGAGGGCTGCCCCTGTT
The DNA here is from genome assembly GCA_013400955.1 of Drymodes brunneopygia. NCBI lineage: Eukaryota > Metazoa > Chordata > Aves > Passeriformes > Petroicidae > Drymodes > Drymodes brunneopygia. The sequence continues at coordinate 108,703 of VZTZ01002025.1, forward strand.
CTGCTTTCAGAAAAGGGGGTGCTCAAAGTGAGCTTGTCCCGACACTGCCTGGGGAACTGTGACTTCTTGCCTTTTGGGACACCCAGTCGGCAGATACTGAGAATTTAGAAAAAGCAGAGTTTTGTAATTGAACTCCTTGCATGCAGCAAGGGAGGATACTGTGGGTATCATCTCCCTGATGAGGAAGGAATGACAGCTGCGTTATTTAATCCTGTCCTCTGATGACGGTCAGCGATTTACCAATAAATGCAAAAAGCAGCAGATGTCAGTTTACAGTTTCTAAACAATGAAATATTTTGATATAAGTGGAAATTGGGGGTTTTTCCCCTTGAACTGAAAACATTGTGGTCTGATTCTAAGAAGTATCAGGCATAGCCTGTTGTGCTAAGTTGTCTCCCTGGCTCTTCAGTTTATTGAGTGATAGCAAAGACTCTCTGGTTCAAAGACAGTGTCAGTAATCTGAAAGTTTATTTTGCAGTAATAAAGTGGTATTGTTTCACCTAAGGATTTGCATAAACATTTATAATATAATTTACATTGTAATGTAATAATTTTGTATGATAGAATTCTCTTGTTCAGAAATCATGGCTAAATCAAAAGTAATGATAATTTCTGGTGAAGAAACAAGGCTTACTTAACATAGTTAAAAGAAAAACAAGTAGAACCGCAATACTATAAAATTAAAGCCCAAGTAGTATTCTGTTCCCTTCACTGCAAGAATATCCTCAAACCTTATGGCATTTTATGTTTTTCCTGAGAAAAAATCAGAAGACATATTTTCCTAAAATTTGAGACTTTTTTTTTTTAAACTGAAATGCTCTTGGGATGGTGTTTGAAGGAGCTTGCCAGGCTGCTAAGCAGTAGTTTCTGCCTAGGCGAATAGAACTGCAGTCACCACATTTCAGAGTCAGAAAAGCTCAAATTGCTCTTTACTGGCCTCCCAGTCGCTAGAACTCGATTCCCCCAAGGTACTTTCTAGCCAGAGATGAGGCTCTTGATTACAGAAGTGCAGGTCTCCTGGTAATTGCATTTGATTTATTCTTCTGTATGACAGAGAACAAGTCAGTGTTATTCTTTGGAAGTATGAACTCTTCCAAATGCTAACGTGTGGGGAGAAAGAAAACAGCAACTTTTATTATCTTCCTAACAACAGCCCACAGGAATGTGCTTTGCAGTGAGCGCAGCTTACGAGTCCTCCTGCCTCAGCTCTGGCCTTTCCTGAGGGCTGCTGCACAGCTGGGAGCCCCTCTGCCGACTGGCCAAAAATCCATCAGGGGAAGCAGTAATCCAAGAGGGGGGAAAGGAGACTGTGGGATGCATTAAGAAAGGAACTCTGAAAAGTCACTAGTAGAAATGCAGTGGGGAGCCCCACTCCTGAGGGCACCCCACAGACAGCCTGTGGCTGCTCAGTAAGATCCAAGGGGGATCTGGAGCATCTCTTGGGGCCAGGCAGCACCTGATGTAGGTGACATGAGTCATCAGGTGATTTGTCTCCTAGGACTGCTGGGAAGGGATGCTATATGTTATGGCTTTTGTCATTGACTTAACACCTTTACACAATGGTGGGGTTTGCCCTGCAGACATCCCCTCTGCCCCTCTCTCTATAACTGATGTCACAGAGAAGATGTCCCTAGGCAGGTGATAATTTGTCTGAGGGGACCAGAACCTGCCCAGGCTGGTGAGGTATATTCAGCAGGGACTTGATACTACTCTCATTCAAGTGGATAATAAAACTCCCATTGATTTTTTGCAATCACTGATGACTTTCTATGGATTCTTAATTACCACTCCAGCCATGCCCAGAGTGCGCGAGAGTGCAGGGGGGCGCACAGCACAGAGAAGTCTGCTGTATCCTGTTTTTGTAAAGGGCTTTTCCTCTTAGTAGTTGTAGTGAAAACAAACATGTGGGAGAACAATGGGACTTTTTTTCTGTTTTCCTCTAGATTTTTAAAATACAACAAAAAGCCTATTAGAATTAAATGAAGTACATTAACAAAAAAGGGATTCCTATATGTTAATGAGAAAAATAAGCGTAACTATGTGAACATACAATCACAAGCACAAAGGTCATTTGCCTTCTTGATCTCAGCCTGTGTTTTTGCAGTTGAAAGTCTATTCATTAAATACCTTGTGAAAACAGGGCACTGGTAAAGAACAATGCCTGTGCCATAAAGCTTTTATCTGTAATAGAGGAGGGTCAGCTTCACACCCTGAGAAACACCCTTGCATGCTGCTGGGCACTCTGCAGGCTTTGGAGTTGGCAACTTAGCAGGGACCAAAGGGGAGCCCACAGAAAGGATTTCCTTTCTTTCTTCAGATAAACCCAGAGGTATTGTATTTGTTGTGTCTAAAATATTTTTCAATGAACAAACAAGGATAATTCTAGCTGCTGTAAAAATGGAAGTAATATTAAGATGTTAATGCTTTCTAGGAGTAAAACTTGGAATCACCGTTCACAGAATTGAATTGCTCCCCAGAAAACAGGGACTAGGATGTAGTACAGTATGTAGGGTGGGACAACTGCCTTCAGCTGTTCCTGTTTAAATTACACATGTTTTAGAGAAAAATCTGACACTGATTCTTCCATATGAGAGGTGGAGGATCTACTGTAAGAGATAGTTAAGGGTACAGTTATCTGTTCACAAGGTCAGGTTACTCCTGTTTGAACATATATTTCCCTAGTGTGTGGCTGCTTAGCTGCAGCTTTCTGCCGTGAGTCACTTTTCCCCTGGGAAGTGGAAACCTCTTGCCTCTGACATTGCTCTCTCCATGCAGGTGCTGCAGCTCGTGACCACGTCTGGCCTTGACCTTCTCAGCAGCAGATCAGGATTCTGAAGCCCTTCACTACAAGGTGGGTTTCCTGTGCTGTAGTCATCATCCTCTTTGCTGCTCTCCTTTTTCTTGTCTTTTCTGAGTGGCCAATATCATACTGGGATGCGGTTTTCAAGTGTGTTTATATGGAATGAGATTATTCATGCTACTGACAATGTCCAATACTCTTCTGACAGAGTAACTTGCACTTGACTTTTAAAAGATATAATATCCTGGGCTCTCCAGGTATCACAGACTTAGTTTTGCTTTATCACCCGTTTAATATACTGTCTCTGGTTTATTAAAGAAGGGCTGTTTGTCATTGTTGTGTCAAATGAAGCTGTGTGTGGACACCAAGGTGGGAACACTTTCCCGACCCCATCCATCAGTAAGCATGTGAGAAAGGCTGAGGAGATATTAGTAGGACCAGATTTCATCCCAGTGTGTTTTGTTTCAATTGAGGTCAAAGTGCTTTGTGAAATTGATTTGAATTGAAGGGATTATTTTAAGAGTGGGAGAAAGGAATAAGGTGCAATAACATCCAAGTAACACATTCAACATTATTTGGAGTGCAAGATTTTGGATTTATTTTGAAACAACATACCCTTCCAAGAATTGGTTTGCTCTTACTTGGTTCTAACACATAATACAAAGTCAAAAAGAACAGTTTAGAAGTGCCTGAAACCAAGGGGAGCAGCTTTTTACCCTCATTCTCCTGAGAACTGTATGCATTAGGGTTTTGACTTCAAGTCATAGTGATGCTAAATTTAAAAATTCTTTCAAAGCAGGGCTCAACCTTTCTCACAACTCTCTTCATAAAAAGCTCAATGTTGAAGTGATAATGTTTGAAACAAAGAACACTTAGTATAAATATTTAGCTTGTACTAAATAAATTACACTTGGTCTTACAGTCACGTTACTGGTGACAGCTTGTACAGCCTGCACCCTTCCCCTGTAATTCACCAGAACGAAGCAAATATACATTATTGGGAAAAATTTCTTGACTTTTGTCAAAGAGCCCAACTGCTGTCAGCAAACATATTGTGGGAATATGAATCTGGAAACAAACAGATCATTAGAGGGTGAGTTAAAGTTTTGTGATTTAATTCTAAACATGTTGAGTGAGTGAACCAGAGGTGTGCAATGCCAGAAAAACCGCACACCAAAAGGGTTTTTTTCTTTAATGAAAGCTGGTATTTTTATTGAATACAAAGTGCTTTGGGTGACAAAGATGGTTACATATGGAAAAGATGAAGTTTTGCTTGTTCTGGAGAATTATGAAGATCACTTGATTAGAAGTAATGTTGTGCCAATGCAAGTTTAAAATTCTTTCCTCTGTGGAAATTATTCATCCATTTACAGAACTTTATTAAAGTACAATAATTTTCCAATGTTAAAAAGAATGTATATAGACGATCTCTGCTTGGACAGCAAGTAGTGACCTGAGCTTGTGCAGTCACATCTCTGGTTGGATATCATCCTTGCTTTGCCCTGTTATGACTGTACCAGGGTTGAGAAAATAAAACAAGTTCCCCGATCAGAGCATCTTCTTTGGGAAAAGCCTGAGCTGGGGCTGTGGTACTGCCCAGCCTGCTCTGACTGCCAGAGTCACTTGGGTCAAGGACCATCAGGAAGGCAGGGAGCTAGAGGAGCTCTTTGGAGGTCTCCTGAGAGGACTTGTAAATAATCTGTGGAATCCTGAGAGGGAACAACTGTTCTCAGCCTTTTAGAGAAATGCAGTCATGTCAGGGCAGGAAGGAGTAAGGGAGCCAGGCCCCATTCCCCAGCATAAGACCCTGTATCCCTTGGGATGGACTGAGTGCCTGTGACCAGGCTTGGACCTCTTCAGGGCTTTCATTCTTGTGACACATCTCGAAGCCCTCCCCCGTGTCTGGACACATCACTGTAGAACGGATATCCTCATCTGCCCCAGCCCCTGTTCTGCAGGGACAGCCACAAGGCGGTCTGTGTCTTTGTGTACTTTGGCAGATGCTGGAACTTTGCTCTCTCCGGGAAAAGCTGCTTTGGTCTCTTCCCTTCCTATAGCCAGACAGCTACTGTCTTGGCCTCACTGCTATCCGAAAGGCAGCCTGAGCTGCTATACTGTACTTGAGAGGAGAAGGCTATGGTGAGGGAGCAGCAGGACTTCTCTACTTCAGAGTGCACCACGAAGCCCACGCAGACTTGGAAGACTTCAAAGCTGGTTCCTCTGTCAAGTACTTATGCCTGGAGCACTTTCTTCAGGCAATAGCAGCTATGACATTAATGGTTACCTGCATAGTGTCAGTATAATGAAAAGAGAATATCCTTTCAGATTGTCAGCCTTGTCTACCCTCTAGCACATCCAGCTAATCCTGGGTTTCCCTAAAATTCAAGGATTTGCTTCCTGTGATCTTCTTTGTATCCCACTGGCACCATTAACCTGAATACAAATAGGAAATTATAAGACATTTCCCAGAGTGTTTGACAGGATAGCAAAAAACTTCTCTTTCTCAGGAGCAGAAAGATGTTTTTTATTGGAGTAAATTCCCCTGCAAAACTGGCTGCAGCCCCACGAGCTGCTTGTGGCTGGGGTGACCCTCCCTGGGGTGGCAATGCAGCTCAAACTTGGATGTGGCTTCAGCTGCCCCTGCTGCAGAAGGATCCCTTCATGACCATATGCCAGAGTCTTTCTCAGTGCCATCAACACACCTCTTGCCTGGCCTTTCTGCTGAGCTGTCTGCAGTGTGGTCAGGCTTCCAATTATTTCAATACTGTGTTTTGTATGCTCTTAATTTTATAACAAGATAGAGGTTGATCAATACTTTCTGCCATTTCCTGCCTTCTCTCACAACACTGGTTCGAGTAGTTATTAGCGAATCAAAAACTCCAGCCAGCTCTGTGAATCCAGCCCAGCACTCAGGGTATGGTTGTGAGGGATGCACAGGATGTACCAATGCTCATCTTAGGGTGAAGGAACAGCTTTTTGCTGCCCTTCATTTCTCTCTAGAAGAGAGCACTGATGAAGAAGGAGGCTGCAAGAACACAAGAGCACTGCCTGGAGATTTTGGGCTGTTGTGAGAAGATACCAGATGACAATTTCAGAAAATCTGCCCATTGGAATCTGAGGTTCAGAAGTGCTAATGGCTGGGATAATCTGTTGTTCATTGAAAACAGGCATCTGCAGTGGCCTCAAAGGTCTGGTTGTCCGACTGCCCTGCTATATGCATCAAAACCCCTCTTAAGAGCTTCAGGCCCAAATTCAGTCTCCAAAGCCAAATAATGATGGCATCACATTCACTTTTCATTTCTGTGTGGGCATTGTGCCCATGCAGTTATAACACAGCTGAGTCTGATTTTCATATAGTTCATTGTTTACTTATGACTTACTATAAAGTTGAGCTTGTCTTATTTATGAGCAGCCATGAAGATACGGGATTTCATCCACTAGGTGATGACTCATTCATTGGGTTGGACTCTTTAGCTCCTAATATGTGACATATTTTGGACTATTGGATAAACAGCATTTCTGCATGAGCCCAAATTAAGTGAGGTGAATGGAAATAATCAGTTGTTTGTTTTTAAAATCATGTTTGTAGATGGGTTTGTGCTAGTTCAGCTCCGGGCTCATTCTAGAAATGTGCACAAAGGCAGGATGAGTTGCTGTACGCCGTGGTGGAGAGGTGATGAACAGCATTTCTGAGTCAGACGTCTACACATGCCAGGGGTGACTGTTTCTGTTGCACAAGGAAAAGCTTTGCGGTGATGGACATTTGATACTTTCTATGAACGTTAATGACTGCAACATTTCTTGTGTTGCTGCAAACAATTTGAGAAACTAATTTGTAAAATCACTCATAAAAGTCTCATGTTCTTTCTGTAATAATAAAGCTCCTCAGCTGGAAAAAGAAATACAAGTCCTCAGAAAGAGCAGCTCAGCAGGAGTGTACTTCAGCTGCTCTTGTCTCGGGCATGCTCTCCCCTCCTGTGGGTGCGTCATGCCCCATGAGTTCAGCAGGAAGGATTCATGAATAGTCAGAAATATCATGCCCGGTAATGCTCAACTACATTAGGAAAATGAAAAGTTTTTAAAACCTTTCCCCCCTCTTCCTGCCCCCATCTCTGAGGGATGGTACCGGGACCATGGGAAATGTCGGAGTAACTTTGTCGCAGTGAGCGGTTGTTACAGCTTACAAGTTTTCACAGCCAGGAGCCCTGCCAGCAGAAATTTATGCCTCCATTTCAGCAGTAACGATGCTTCCCAGAGCTGTCGGCCGGCGGCGGGCTGGGAGGCAGCGGCGGGGCGTGTGGGGGACTCGCCATGACATAACCACATTCCTGCGGCATGAGGAGATACTCCCAGGCCGCAGCAGGGGCAGCACAGCCCCTTCCCTGCTCCCACCCCACCAATGCAGTTCTCAAGGCCTGGGGAGTGCAAATGAACCCATCTGCTGCTCTGGCTTTGGGTGATTTTGGGGCAGAGTGACTGGAAAGTTGCCCATTGGAAAAGGAACTGGGGGTGTTGTTTGGCAGCAGCTGAACATGAGCTAGCATGTACCCAAGAAGGCCAGTGGCATCCTGGCTGTATCAGCAATAGTGTGGCCAGCAGGACCATAGTGTGGCAGGGGTTGTCCCCCTGTACTGGGGACTGTTTAGGCCACAGCTCAAATCCTGGGTTCAGTTTTGGGCCCCTCACTGCACAAAAGATATTGAGGTGCTGGAGTGTGTCCAGAGAAGGGCAACAGAGCTGGGGAAGGGGCTGGAGCACAAGTCTCCTTGGGAGTAGCTGGGGGTATTTAGCCTGGAGAAGAGGAGGCTCAGGGGTGACCTTATCACTCTACAACACCTGAAAAGAGATTGTAGCCAGGTGGTGGGAGGGGGTGTCCGTCTCTCAGGTGTAACAAGTGACAGGACAAGAGGAAGCAGTCTCAAGTTGCACCTGGGAAGGTTTAGGTTGGATATTAAAGGAAATTTCTTCACTAAAAGCACTGTCAAGCACCGGAATGGGCTGCCTAGGTCAGTGGTGGAATCACCATCCCCGGAGGTGTTTAAAAGCTGTGTAGTTGTGGCACTGAGGGACACACATTAGTGGTAGCTTGGCAGTGCTGCATTAATGGTTGGACGTGATCCTAGAGGGATTTTCCAGCCTAAGCGATTCTATAGCTCTATGATTTCACCGCCGCGGGTTTTTTTTTTTGCAGGGATTTTTATCAAAGTAAACCAGTAAGGCGTTTTGGTGGGTGCTGTCGGGCGCCGGGAGCGGCGGGGCCGCCGTGAGGGCTGTGCCCAAGCGGGGCTGCGCGGGCCGGCAGGGGGCAGCAGTGCCAAGGACTTTGTGGGGGCGGTTCGCCCTGAGGGCGCGGCGGCCATGGCGGCGGGCATGGGGCCGGGCTGTGCCCGCAGGGACCCCCTGGCCATTCCATCAGTGCTCCTAGGAGCTGTGACAGCGGCTGGATCTGTCGGGAAGGGAAACCGGTCTGCCCCCACCCCCAGACAACGAAGCCGTTCATCAGTTGTACTTGACCAGTTTGCAACTCCTTCATCACCCCCTGCCACTTCGCTACTGGAACTTTGCCGCTGTCAGGGAACCTGGAAGAGGATTTCTGCTTTGCAGAAGGAAAATTTGCAGTTCCTCTAAGAAGCACAGAAAACTCAGCACACCTCTGCCAAGGCTGGCGAAGGAGCAGGAAGAAGGCTCCTGTGGGGCCAAACCAGCCTGTCACAGGACAGGGAATGGCTCATCCATCTGTATGGAGCTCCCAAGCTCTGGGCTGTGGCTGTGACATGGTACCTGTGCCATCTGAGCACCGGCAGTACCAGTCTGTTAACAGCCAGATTGGTGCTTTTCCCACAGGATTGCAGCCTTTCACTGTGGAGTCTTCCCACCTACTGCTCCCAGAGGGACAGATGACACAGGTGTGCTGGCATGTGCCCTGCTCAGCCCCATGCTTTAAGACACAGTCATACCAGCTGCTTTGCCAGCCAGCGATGGCTGTGCCAAAGGGACTAAAGTCCGTGCAGAACAGAGGAACAGTTTTATATACAAAGTTCAGCAAAGAGGAGATCTATCCAGAAGACAACTGCTATGCAGAGAGCAGGAGAAGGAGATTTCTTGTGGGTGCACTTGGCCCTCCTGGTGCATCTTGAAATCTGGGGGCTGTTTCTGGTCCCTAAAGGAGCTGCTGCCATCTGCGTCCCCAGGCCTGAGCCTCCGAGAAGCCAAAAGCAAACAGGGGCCCCCAGAGGCACCTGGGCGGCCACCATGCTGTGCCTGTGCAAACAGCCAGTGCCTCTGAGAGTGCAGTAGTGATAACCCAGAGCTTTGCAGAGCTCCTGCAGCCCTGCACTGGTGACATCCTCGCTGCCAGGCCCCCATGAGGCTCCCACATAGCACAACCGGCCCCAGCTGTATTGATCACCCCCCATCCTGCTGCAAATCATGTTACCACCAGGACTGTAAAGATAAAACTACTTACCTGGGGCTGCTCTATCTATAACTCACTCTTCCCTCCGCCTTATCTAAAACCACTACTGCAGCAGAGGGGCAGCTAGAACTAAGACACAGCGACCACCCTCATAAAAGGGTCTCAAACAATGCCCCAACCCTGTTCCCCTTTTACATTTGACTCTTGCACACTCTGATTAGCAGGACTGGGTTTGCCAGGGCTCTGTTTTTCCCCTCTGTGTCATACTAGGTTTTTGGTTGGTTTTTTAACCTGTAGGGAAGTGACAATACTTACAAAGAAATACTTACTCCTTGCTTGGAGTGCCATACCAGATGGCTGATGTGAAGTGCAATGCCAGCTGCTGCAGTGGCTGAATTGCCCTTTGAAATACACAATTCCTTGACTGAAAAGAGCCTGTTTTTACTTTTTGGTCCTTTTCAATTAGACAGCTTGTGATTGGGCTCATTCTCAATATTATCTCCCATTTCAGGACTGCCAGGCAGAGAAGGAGCAAGGGGTGCCAGTTGCCCAGCTAGCTCTACCAGTAACACCTTTCTGATGCCATCTTCTCCCATTAGCCTACCTTTTAGTCCCTATTTTTTTTTTCTTGAGCTGATGATTTTGGGCCTGCTTCACCAAATCCAGGAATTACGATTTTGAGAAAAGCAGGAACCTGGGAATTACAAGTTTTTCCCTGCAAGCCAAAGGTTGAGCCAGAGCAGAGTGAGGATCCTCCCAGGGGAATCTCACATTTTTTTAGGGAAAGTATACAGCCAGAGAAGATCCTAGGAATTGGTAAGGCATTGACTGTGTCATGGAGTGGGCAATCTATTCAGCTTTCTTCCTGACTTGTTTTCTCCCATCTGAGCACTCCAGTTTCTTTGGACAAACCCTCACTGAGCGCTGAGTTGTCCCTGGACACCCAGCCCCCTACTTCATGCAGGGAACACACAGTTCAGGGTTTTCCAAACCACCACCTTCCTCCTGCCCATCCTGGGGTGGTGTCTTCCATTTGTTCTGGGACAGCGGCAACACCCTGCCCTTTTCCCCCTGCTGGTGTTTCTTGCACCCTCACACCTCTTCGAGACTGTTGCTGGGCAGAGCTCAGCTGCAGGACATTGTTATGCTGCAATGTACTCACTAATAGCAGAACTGACTAACAACTATGCAGGGGGAAGGGTGGCTTGAGGTTGGTGACTGCTGGCCAGGTCCAAGTGCTTTTCTTCCGCCTTTTATTATTCCTAATTCTCACCCAAATCAATGTGATGCTAGCCACAGAGGCCTCTGCCATTCCTTCTGCTTCTGCAACATGTTTAAAACCTTAGATTCCTTTTCAGTAGAGGAATGCCCCCAAACACATGGCCTCACATGTACAAGCATTTATGGAGGAAGTAAAATTCTCTAATTGCTTGGCTGGATCAAGCCCAGGCTTCCAGCACTGCACTGAGCTGAGCAGCAGAACAATGTACAGCCCTTGTGTCCTTATGCACCAGGCAAGGCTTATCAGCCCATGTAGGGGCTAATAAAGCAGCTTTCAAATGAGTCAGTAGACTTAAGGCTTCTTTTATGCAAGATTTATGTCTGGGAATATTTCTGTGAGAACGTTTAAAAAAGAGAAAGGAGCATGACTTCAGCCTTGTGCAGAAAGCAAATTCACTTAAAAGTGCTTTTGGGATTGGTTATTTGCCATCATGAGAATACTGCAGTGGGGACGGTAGAAGTGAGCACCACAGTATCATGCCTTTCCTTTGAAATAGCTGGGATGTTGTGTTTTCACCCACTCTGTGCACTGGCATTCTCACCCCACTGCTGCATCCTGGGGTGTGTGCCAGGAGAACGAAACAAACTCCCCCTTTGGCTGGACATAGGTCAACAATTTTGTTTATGTCACACAGAAGAGTCTTGGTTTGTTTAAAGAATATACACTGGTCCCCTGAAAAGCGTTCCTTCCTACGCTACATCCAGCTGTCCAAAGGAGGAGCTTGGCTGCTCCTCTGAAGTCAAACAAAACTATTCATCTGTATCTCAGGTTAAAACAGTTCCTGAAGAGTAACTGGGGAACACTTGGATTTCTGTGCAGTCCATGAGCTCTGGCAGATGTGAGATGCTTAATTCCAACTTTACACTGTCACTCCTGCAAACTTCAACTCATGGAGTAAAAACACAAGAAAAGAAATTCAAATGCTGAGAAAAATGGATGTCTCATCTTAGGAAGAGAGCTTTGGTTACTCTGAGTGCAAACACAAGCAGTGGGTAAGGTCAGAAATAAGCAGAGAAAATGTCTAATGAGGCTTGTGCCTGCAGTATCTGCTAGGGGCAGGAAGCCCTGATTAGCTGCACACTGGAGCATTGTGTGGGTTTGTATAGGACCTGACTTCCCAGGTCATGAAATCAGATCCTGAGTTATTTTAAAAATGAGCTGCTATTTCAAATTATTTTTCAACTTCATGTTTGATATGTCAAGTCACATTTATTTGGGTAAGCTATGTTTCCCTCGGACACTCACAGCACAGCCATCGCCGCATTCCTGATGCTCGGTGGGGGTTCTGGCTGAGAGCAGACACTGCCATGGGGACATTTGCACTGCCAGGCATTGTCCTCAGGTACCAACACGACTTTGTTTGGATTTTGCAAAGAGAGATGCTTATACATGGCTGTGAGTATATGTTTTTTCATTTTAAATCAGCTTCACAAATCTGAAGTAAAATTAAACACCTTGTTTATCAGTCAGAATAATAGATGAACCGAGAAAAAGAGATGAACTTCATAATATTTCCATGGGAAACAAGCAGCAAGGGTATTTTGGCCAAATAAATTAGGTGAATTCCTGCATGAGACACTCCCAGGGAATGCCCTGTCCTTGCTCTTCCAGTATGTGCTAGATGGATTTCAGTTTAGTTGTCTCCTCTGATTTCAGGATAGCAAAAAGCACAAGCAGCCTTGCTCTTGGGCTGTTTACAGCTTGTGTCAAAACTAGAGCTTTAAATTCCAGCTGTGAGTCTCCCTGGGACCCAATGCAAAAGCAGCATTGTAAGTTCTGGCAAAACACTGTGTTTGCCAGATGGATGGCTGCTTTTGGCACCAGTTTCAGCTTCTGGATACATATATAATGCAGCAAGACATATATGTATACACATACATAATGCAGCAAGAACTCTGTGCAGAAGAAAAACCACGTTCTTCCAGACACAGAGATGAAAATTGCCCCAGACACAACTGCTACTAGAAGCAACTGTTGCCTGAATAGACTTTCCAAATATAAATTTCAATGCAAATTCCAGAAGTTATATTTTCCAGCATATTTCTAGAGACTTCTCTGCCTAAAGATAGCCCTCTGTCCAATTTGGACTGAACTGCTGTTGCAGATTCTCATATTGCTTGGGTAACAGAGGGAGAAACAGAAGATGGAAAAACTCAGAACAAGTTGTATCAAAGGTCCTAGCCAATATCTGTATAATGCAGAGCTTCTTTGCCTTCCATAGAGCTGCTGAATAAGGAAAATGCAATCCATATGACGCAATCCATTTGATTCATGCTTTGACTTGAACGGCTTGTCTGGGTTTGGCTTTGCTTGGTAGAGATCATGGTAACAAAAGGAGAGGTTCAATGACTATTTCATCAATTGAGAAGAAACATTTCTATTGTCTTTCAGAACCCAGTAAATAGATAACAGGTGAAGAAAATGTGCAATGTGTTTGGAAAGCTTTGACACGGGAGGCTGGGAGGACCTGGCTGTGATGCTGAGCCAGGCTCTGTGCCACCAACTGCGCAGCAATGCCATTTATGGTCATTTAGTCACAAAATCCCATCAAGTTACGCTGCCTGCAGCTTCTGAAAAAGCAAACTTTTAACTACTGTGAGTCTCAGCTGCTGAATCTTTAGTATTACTGACTGGGTGCTGGGTTAGTGGATGAGCTGCCCCACAGGGATTTGAGTATTAGCATCTGCACACTGGTTTAAATGTGCTACAGTTTATTTTATGGCATTTGTTATGCATGGCTTTTGTTTTAAAGCACAATGCTGTCCTGTTTTTGGATAAGGTTATTATGTGCCAAAAAATTATAAATATTTAAAGTCTCCTGATGAACTTCTAAAGCTACTTGGGTGCTGTAGCCCATGGCTCAGTTATTCTTTTTCCAAGCCATTGCTCTGACACCTCACAAGTTTTGACAGCCCCAGGGTACAAACCTTTAGTGTGCTGCTGCTTTGACAGAAAGCTTTGGAAAAGATGGAGGCATCCTGCTGGCTTTTCACCACACATTTCTGCTGAGATATGATGCATCTTCGAAGTCACTTGTGTGGGGTTAGTTGTAGTGTGGGGAAAAATAAGTCATTGCAGCACCACTGAAATCTTTGAAAGTTGACATTTCTGTCAGATCCTCAGAGAGGTGATAACTAAAGCCTGACCTGCCAGGAGCCAAGTCCTTCTACCTGCAAAGACACAGTCTGAATGCTCAGCCATGGCTGATTCCTGCTCTAAGTAAATTGTACAGATGTTGGATTAACAGTTGAGATTAATTCCAATTCTTGTCCTCTTAAAATCAAAGCAAGCTGTTGCTGAGCAATGCGTCAAGCAGAGAGCATGTACAGTGTCCCAAATGGCCAGGATCTCTCATGTATGGCCCATGACTTGGAAGAATCCAAGAACATATCATCACATGAGAGTGTGATAAGCTGATTACCCTGACACAGACCTGACTTCATTAGTCACCCCATCATGCGCTGCCTGTTCACTGATGTCAGCGAGGGCCCGTGCCGCCACTCCCCACACCCTTCTGCTTTTGCAAAACCAGGCTTCAACAGACCTTTCCTCAATGAAGCAGCCAGTGTTAGAGCTGCCATTTCCCTCTGCTATTAGTATGCTCAAAAAAACTAATGGCAAGAGTCCACCATGGAGCCCCATGGTACCATTCCAAGGCCCCTGAGGATATGATAAATGAGATTAAGTTTCCATTAAGGATTGTCAATGATCCCAAAAAGAGCAGCAACAGACCTGCAAAGGCCAGTCAACTTTTCTTTACCTTTACAGTTTAAACTGTGCTCCTAATTTTTTTAAATCTTGCCAGCAAAGCAACTTCCTGTGAATTCAGAGAGCTTAATGCCATATTCTGGTTTGAGGGACATTCTGCAGTGACTTTTTGCTAAAAATAGATCATGCCATAATGAATTGCCCTTACAGTTTATTCTATTTGTCAAGGCTGTATTTTCAAATACAAAATATTCTGAGCAGTTCCATGATAAAACAGTGAGTTTGTGGCAGAGGAAGCCCTCTGCTGCTGAATTAAACAGGGTCTTTTAAAATTCAGCCTTCCAGTGAATTACCATAGAGGAAGAGTATTTTTAAAACAGTGGAAAAAAATTATTGCTGTGTTTTTACAACTGGTTAAAGAGAACCAAGAAAGCAATGACAGTGTTCTTCCTTCCTTGTATCTGCATCTAGCAAGTAAAGGAAGAACAGAATGGAAAGATCCTTGTCATAAGACAAATCAAAAGAAAACAGTATCCACCCCAGAATACAGTATTGAAATCTCCTTCCTGTTCTGCCTATATACATACAAATACCTACACATATAAATATGCACATAAGGTATTTCTGCAAGGCATACATTACTTCATTTGTAATAATATACAGTACCAAAACAGTATTCCAGCAAGTACACATTCATGAGTTAGCTTGTTTTTACTTCTCTCTCTCCTGATGAAACTTGAAACGTGTTCACTTGTGTTAAAGTGTCTTCTGACTTCATTTCAAAGGAAATAGCTTTTCAGGTCAAATGTGACCCCAAGAAGAATCCGATCACACAGCAGTACAGAGGGACTCTCTCATCAGTAGATGAAACCAGGCATTGATGCCCAGCCCTGCAGTTGCTGCCACAGCTGGATAACACATTTGTGGCCAGGCAGGTCCCAGACAGAGCACTTCTCCTGATCTCAGTCACCCGTGCAGGCAATGGGGTGCATGCAGGGGCTGCCCCTCTTTGCTTCCCATCAACCAGAAATCTTGATCAGACCATAGCTTCTAGGGTCATCTGTGACTGGGAAGAAAGGAACGAAACAAGATCTGTTCCTCAGAGCAGAAATTATTTTCCTTTTTTCATTCTCTTCCCATAAAGCCGTCTTTGTTTCCCAATAATCATGAAAGCAGTCAGGATGAAAAAGGCTGAATTCTGATCAAAAGCCCTGTGATAGGCAGGGAAGGGCAGCTGTGACACGGGCTGCTGCATCCAGACTACCAGCACCCCACCAACCCTGCATGGTCCCAACAGCAAACAGCCCCAGCTGTGCCACTGCCCTTGCCCTGAATCTGACAGGGTGAGCTGGGCTTGCATGCCTGTGCCAGAGCTTTGCTGAGCATTTCACATCTGGTTTTGTGCCTCAGTGCTTCTGATGGGATGGATGGATGGATGGATGGATGGATGGATGGATGGATGGATGGATGGATGGATGGATGCATGCATGGATGGATGGATGGATGGATGGATGGATGGATGGATGGAGTGGTGGAAAACCACTCAAAGAAACGCTGTCCTTATGTGTGCAGAGCACATCATTGCACAGTATATCATTGGGATGAAAATTTTCTTTGCTGGGTCTGTGGAAAAAATTACTTTTATTGAAAATTTTAACAAAATAAGTAAGTTAAAAATAGAGGTCCTAATACTAATTCTGTCTTTTTCCTATGTAATTCCTATTCACTGCCTCTGTTACAGAAAAAAAAATGGTTGAACCTTCAACTTCCAGCATGGGACGGGCACAAAATGATATTAAAGAGTGTGCATTACTAGGTGTGGGAGTGAAAAGGAACGGAAATTAAAATATTATAAGCAATCATCTGATCCGGATGTGGAATGGTTGCTAAGGCCAAAGTCAATAAGCAATTAGTATCTATTAAAAGATGAAGTATAGGATGATGGGAGAAAAGTCCTTGAGAAAAGGCTCAGCTCCATGTTTCCAGGCTGCTTTCCCCTGGACTGGACAAGCCTGCACTGACAGCAGAGAGCTGCTTGCAGAGGCACAACCTGCCCTGGCTGCGGCATCTCTATGCCCTGTCACTGGTTTTGCTCTTTAAATGAAAGCTTTCACTTAATGTCAGTTTTTATTTGAATCCTTCCTGCTGCTTGGCTCAGTAATTTGAGGAATTACTCCTTGGCTCAGTAATTTGAGGAAAGGGCAGTGACTGCTGTGCCATGAGATACACTTCAACATTTCAGTATAGTAAATCTGATCTCTGATTTCTTTGAGAATTTTAAAACAGGAGGCAATGCTGATTAGAGAACAATGGAAGTTTAGACAACTCCCACTTTACCTCACTTTCATATTTGCTTCTTTCTTAATTAATTATCAACAAATGCATCTAATATAACTTAGTCTGGGGGAAGGATCTATTAGGTCACTGGTGAGAAACCATGGTGTGATGGTTTAGTGGAGGCATTAGAATAACACTCTTGAAAGAAAATAATTGGAAATCTGTATTCTAATTTTCTAGCTGAGAATGGCTATAGTAATTTAATTAATAAGACTTTATTGATTGTGTTTCAATGGATTTGCTTTCTTCGACAGACTCCTGTACCTGTATGGCAGCCTTGATGTAAATAGGTAGACACACACATACACTTTGCTTGAATCAGTGGAGCAGCTCCTGGTAGCAAAGCCAAGACCGTAAGTGCACGCAAGATTGGACCCAAGGGGAGGGTGAGTGGGTGGGCACAGGCTTCCCTCGGGATAGGGACATGCAGGGACACCTCACTGCAGTTTTCATCGACCCAGTAAGTGTCAGGAGATGTCTCGGCGACGTGCAAAAATTCAGTATGCAGCAAGGCAGCTGGAGTAGTTCTATTGACTCTGCTGTCATCAAATGAGTCAGCGGCAAGTCACAGTCTTGTATGTCAGCAGGGAGTGGCGCGCCAGGAAATCAGTCACAAAAATGGGGGGGAAAAGCAAAGAATTCCCCAAGAATTCCAAGTTCAATTGACGGCTTATAGAAGTTTCTATTATTTTCAAATGGCCGATAAAATCGTGTGTGTCGGCAGAGGTTGCTGTCCCTTTGCCACATCGCATCTCGTGTGAGCACTCTCAGCCTCTCCCGGCGAGAGCTGTGAGAATCGAATCCCCCCAGCACAGTTCTGCAGGACCGGCGAGAGGTCACCCACCCGTGGCTGCATCCACGGCCGGCACACGGCACACGGCCTGAGCTGTGTCGCCTGAGTGGGGCTATGGTGGGGGTGTGCGGGTGGGTCGGGGGCTGCGCTCCTATTCCTACTGCGGGTTTCATTTGTCTGTAGGGACAGGGGGCTGCACCCCGGCCGGGCACAAACGCCAGGCCAGCTGCGCCCCTGCCCGTGCCCCGGGGCCGCGCCCCAGCCCCGCCCGGCACCTCTGCCAGGTGAGTGTCGGCCCAGCGTGGCCCCCATTCCATCAAGCGCTCCGCCAGCCCAACCCAGCCCAGGCCAGCCCCCGCGGGCCGGTGCGGCGGGGCGCGGGGTTGATGCGGCGGAGGGCGTGCCGCTCCTGGCGGATAAAGGCCGGGCGGCGGCGCAGGGCCGTGCAGAGCCGGGAAGGAGCGGCGCAGAGCGGGCGGGTCGGGGCAGCGGGGGAGGCAGCGGCAGCGGCAGGAGGAGCGGGTACAAGAGCAGGAAAAGGAGCGGGGCCGCTGCTGAGCCTCGCGCTCTTCACTCCCTCCCTCCCTTCCCGCAGGCGGGCGGGCGCGGCCAGGCGGGGCGCGGGCGGAGCGCAGCGGATCGAGGAGGCGGAGCGGGGCTGGCCATGAGCACGCAGGCGCGAGGTCAGGGCGCGCGGAGAGCGGCCGATCCCGACGGTGAGATGCCGGCCACCGAGAAGGACCTGGCGGAGGACGCGCCTTGGAAGCGGATCCAGCAGAACACCTTCACCCGCTGGTGCAACGAGCACCTGCGCTGCGTCAACAAGCGCATCGGCAACCTGCAGCATGACCTGAGCGACGGGCTGCGGCTGATCGCGCTGCTGGAGGTGCTCAGCCAGAAGCGCATGTACCGCAAGTACCACCAGCGGCCCACCTTCCGCCAGATGCAGCTGGAGAACGTCTCGGTGGCCCTCGAGTTCCTGGAGCGGGAGAGCATCAAGCTGGTCTCCATCGGTGAGTGCGTCTCCGGCGGGCGGTTTTGTTGTTTTCTCGTTTTATTGTGTTTTTTCCTGCACTGGACCTTTGGTGGAACCGTGATTGGGCTCAGGGCAATGGGGGTCTGCAGGCTCGGAAGCTGAGGGGCTTCTGCTGCTTCTGTCTTTAAAGAGCTGCGTGTGCCGTGGGGCTGCCCCACAGCCCGGCTGTCGGGGCTGGCAGTGAGGTCCTGTCCTCCTCAGCGTCCCTTTTGGTCACTACTTCATAGGTGAGGCTTTGCTTTCAGGTCTTTTCTGAATAAACCTAGTGCCAGAGCGTGTTCTCTCCCTGTGCAGCCACTTCCCCCAGGCACTGACCCCTCCAGCAGCCCGGCAGAAGTATGCGGCTGGGACGATGCCGCCCTAACCGGGCGTACCTGGGCTCTGGCAGGGTGCTGGAGCCAGACTTTCACGGCTGTGTGGAAATAGCTGCAGCCGTAGGTAGTATAGGAGAGTGCGGAGAATTTGCTCACTGCAGCCCTGTAGATGATGCCAGTGTTCAGATTAACACTGATGCTTGCCTAAGCACAGTTGCAGCTTTTGAACAGGATTGCACTTTCTCCTCAATCTTTCTGCTGTGGTAGGTTACGGCAGGAAATGTTCAAGGAACCCTGCTAAGCCCGGGCTATGGGTGCTTTGGACTACTGCCACCCAGGCTGGCATGAGATTTGCCTGCCCGTGCCATACTGGTGCGTGCAGTAGGTTGATAGCTGGTGGTTTGGAGACGAAAGCTGCTGGCATGCACGTCGGATTGCGGATGATCCCTCAGGAATGCATTCGGTGACCGTTTGGGGAATAGCTCAGGTGTGGTCACAACACAGTCTGTAAAATAGTAATTTGAATGCCTGAGAGATCTCTGGGAAGGAATGTGAATGCCTTTTCTAGCTCTTTGCCAGATAACTATAACTACTGCTTCTTGATGACTCTGGCCTCGATGAATTGCACAGCTGAATTTGCGTGAGTGTAGCTCTCCTCAGTTGTCTAAAACGCTTGGCCAAGATAAAAGCTGTTTCTCTTCAAAGGCTTTAGCTACAATAGCAAGAAAATAGAAACTTCTCCAGTTTGGGGGAGACCTGGCCTCTTCTTCTCTATTAAATGTGTATAAGCAGCTTTGGACAAGAAGTGGGGACTGCTGATCCCGAGCGGCTGATTGTCCTCCCTGGGCAGAACAGCTAACGTCCTTGCAGCTGGGAATGAAGCTGGTGCTAATTATTTACTTAGAGATGGATTCCTTTTGCATTCAGTGGGGTTCAAATTGCAGCTGCTGATTCCTGGACCAAGCTTTTGCTAACATCAGAGCTCACCTTTCTGTGGCAGCTGCTGGACTAGCTCCAACACCAGGCCAGCATTCCCCTCCTATTGTATTGTTTTCCCCAGAAAAATGTTATTGCTCCAGCTGCCTTCCTATTTGTCTGTGGAACTTCCCGAGGGTGACGGGTTTGGGAGATCAAGGCTACTCTAGTCAGGCCTGGCTTTCAGTGACTTCCTTTCTAGAAGTGCTGCTGCAGCAGCACAGTTGCTTTACATGGTTAGGCTGAGCTTGCTAATGCTTTTGCTGTATCCCAGCCTCTGCATGAAGGAGTGTACAGCTCCATCAGTGCTCTGCCACCGGAGCTGGAGCCAAGGGGTAGCACAGGAGCCATCCTGTACAGTCCTGGATAAACTGAGCCTGTCCTGAAAAAACATTCTGAATGCCCTTTCCAAAAAAGACATTCTGAGTGAGCCTTGCAGTGCTCTGCTGGGTTGAAGGGTTGAAGCCCTTGGCACCTATCCTCCAGGTGCAGCATCCACGGGGATAACTACCTGCCCCTGGTGTGTTTTTCCCTGCAGGTTCTGAAGAACTTGAGGCTGTCTTTTTGTTTCTACTGTTTAGTCTCTTTTGTGTTGCTGAACAAAAGCAGGGCCATTGCAGACCCTGAACCTGAAGTGAAAAAAAGAAACTAGTAAAGGCTTTAGATGGAGAACTTTTATGACAAGTTGGTTTTTAGGGCGTGGGGTGTTTAAGGCCAACTCTGAGCCAAATCATCTGGGAAAACCTGACAGCTGTGCCTGCTGCATTAATTATGCCATCAGACCTCTGCTAAGTGGATACAGTGCCTGTTCCAGTTATTATTTAACTTCCAGGAACATTTTGGAAGCCATGTGTTATGGCTCAGCTACTGCTGCTGTACTACAGCCACATTTTAAAACCTTTTCAGTAGCAAGCTTTTGGCATTCAATGCTTGTCCATTTAAAATAAGTCTGCCTATACACAGTGTTTGAGCCCTTCTGGATGCACATTAGCAGCCGAACCTCTCCTGCTGCTGTTACCCCTTGTTTAGTCTGCTCAAAGTCTTTTGCTAGTTTCAGGAAGCTTTTCTTCTAGGCATGAAATGTCTTCAATGCAAAACTGCCTGCATGTATGATCTACTGTAAAAAAGGCCAGGAAGCACATAGGTGCATTGTGCAATCCAGCAAAGATGGAAGTGAATGCTCTGAAAAAGCTGCTGTTGGAGCAGGTGACTTCACGGAGCCTTCTGCTCAACATGAGGTGGCTGTTGTGCTGCTCAAGTGTTAACAAGTGTTAAGTCTAGCTTTTTTTCTTACCTGCTAGACTGAGATAATTGCAAATTCCTGGGTACTGAGTGGCATGCTGCATGACAGGCACTGGGAGTAGGACGCCAGGAATGTAGAGCACAAGGGCTTTGCTCTTGGCTGAAGGGGCTGATTGACTCTACAGATTACTTAGCAGAGGAGGGAGGGGAGTTGAAGCTAATTTGGCACTGTGCTTGTCCCTAGAAACCCTGGTAACTGGCAGTAGGAGTCAACTGATGTAGCTTAGAAACGGAGGAGTTGGATGGCTGAAGCCTGGCAAATGATTTTGGGGTGAGACCTGCCACGTTACACCCAAGCTTTCAGCTGGCAGGTCCTAGGTGCGTGCTCTGATGCTGCTCAGTACCTGTTGGCAGTGTTCTCATGGCCACCTAGCAGCCTTGTCTCACCGGTAGAGGGAGGATGGGTGTCAAGCTGCCCTGTTGGGTAAAACTGCAGTCTTGGACTGCTACAGTCAGATTGAGCAAACTGAAAAATGTGGTTTCTCTGCCAGGTTGCACTTTCACCAGGTAAGTGAGCTGACCTGGCTTGCCTCACAATGGCAGGAGGTGAAGTGGCAATGCAAGTATACGGATGGCAGTGGCAGGTCTGCTGCCATGGCAGTAGGATCCAATGCTGGCCTTGGCTACAGTTGTGTGATTTGTTTACAGGCTTGTCTCTGTGGTGGTCCTGTGTCCTGCTGCAGTGCCTGCAGGGAGTTAAGCTATTCCAGGAAGGAGATGGGTGAGGAGAGGATGGGGTTATGGTCTGTTGGTACTTGCCTCATGGAGAGTTTGCTGGTGGCATGTTACAGCTGCAGGAGTACTGACTGAACCTAACCTGTGCATTGTGTGGGGTTTTGGTTAATGACCAAGTACTTGATGCACACTGTGGTCTATAGTGTGCTAAAAGTGAAAGTATCTTGACTTGTGAGTCTAAGGACCTTATAGAAATCTCATTTTAGGAAAATAGTTGAAAACCAACTTTCTTTCCTATGCTGATGATACATTAAAAAGTGACAAAGCAAACATTACATTTCTAGAGGGACAACTAGTCTCTTGTAAAACAGTAAATGTGTTGTCCTGTAATGCTTAGAGCTAAGTCCTTGAAAACTGAAAAAAGAGAATGTGTTTTCAGCCTGTGTACATTTAAGGGTTCTTCTGTCTCACTCAATGTTCTATTAACACATCGTAAGGAGGTAGTCAAAATACGATTGCATTTTGTCTGCCACTTATCTGTGACTTCCCTGGAGGCTGTTTTCCGGAAAATATCCAGTGTGTCTTGGAAGCAGATTTCTGCTTCTTGGAAATATGACACTTAATCCTTCCCCTTGAAAATAATTTCTGATGAACGGGCAATGCATCTCTTTGCTGGAGGTGGCTTCAGCTTTGGAAGGTGTTTGGTCTCCTCAGGATCTTCGGTTTCAGTAGTTGAACTGCTGGTCTAATAAAAAAGTGCCTTTGCCTGAACTGTGAGTTCCAAGTTACAGGAAACTTTAAGGTAGCTTACACAGACTATTCTTGCATTCTTTTACATATGAGCGGAAACTTGTAAAGTGATCAAACTTTGGTGAAATTGCTCAGGGCCAGTTAGACTAATGTGCTAAACAGCTTTTTCATTCAAGGCACTGAAGGCTTTGCCAGCTATTCAAGATGGACTGAAATCTTAACTGCTCCATATTCTAATGCCACGTCCTGTATTGATTTACATGGGGATGTTTCAATCTAAACGCGTTAGGATAACTCTTTTCTAGTGTACGACTGTAATCTAAGAATGTGGTTAGCCTTGTGTGTGGTCATGCTGCTGTGTTGCCAGCATTGTTCTGTGTCTGCTCCAAGCAATAGGAAGTAAAACAATGGTCACTGAATCCCCCAGGCTGCAGAGGAATTCTGTTTTCTCTATGCCCCTCAGAAACAGACTTTGATGAGCAGCTAGTTTGGGTCCTGAAGGGTCTGCTAAGTTTAGACCACTAATGGATATTTAGCAAGCACACCAGAGTGAAAGTGTGTTACAGGTGATGCTGGAGTAAGCAAACCTCTGCTGTACTGTGACACCAGGTCCCTGTCACCAGCATCAGGTGGCCCTGTCTTCCTTTATTGCCTGGCATGATAGTGAGCTCATTAATATGGCACCTGACTCATAAATCATTATAGAAAGAAAGACACAGAGCTCAGTGAACTGGTGTTTGGCTCTGTCTGGTGTGGTACCAGTGTGCCTGAAGAGCCTGTCACAGTGGTTCTTGTTTACAAAGCATTGAACCTGACTCTGGCTGTTGGTGAGGTAGCCAGACTTTCTGCAGACAAACTGTAGGTGCCTGTGGGATTTTCTTGCCTTTTTTGTGTCCTCTGATAGTACTGTGAGTCCTGTTCCAGGGTACCCACCCATGGGGAGGAGGAGTGCACCATGGTAGTGATGGGCACATATGGTAAGTGGAAGTAGGTGAGGATGGGTAGCTGAAATCAACTTGGATGTGGCAAGAAAAACAGAATTGGATATACCAAGTGTCTCTCTGCCGGAGGAAGGAAATGCTGTGTAGCTGAATGTTAACTGCTGTGGGAAGAATCCAACCTAAAATATAGAAAAGACTAGGGGAAGGCACCACCTACTCTTGTTATGAGATCGAAGCCGTCTGCTACAGCCTTACTATATGGCACTACTTAGTTTGTTGCAGGCTGAATTCCTGCTAACGGTCAAGGGTGGTGGTGGACAACAGTATGTGTCTTTAGGTCGTGTTTGGAGTAGCAAGAGTAGCAGTTTCATGAAAATACTGTGTCTGTGAAGCTTGTGCTAGCTGCTTCTGTATTTTTTTTTGATAGCTGTACTTGTCTGTCTGTGTGTGTGTGCGTGGTGAAAGTGGATACTCATCCACCCTCTTGCAACCATCCACTGAATGGGGTGAGTAGAGCTACCCTTGCTCTTCCTGGGAACTTGACCTCGGGTTCAGAGTTGAGTCAACTGAGATCTGAGGTTCTGTGCAATGGGCTAAGCAAGCTCTACTTGTTTATTTGGATTTGTGCAATGAAACTCTAGTGAGTTTTCCCCCCTAGGTTCTGCTTCTGGGGACTTGTCGCAGATTTTCTTTCCCCACAAGGCAAAAGTTTGTGTAGTTGCACTCCTGCCTGTTTGTGTTCCTCCTGAGTTAAAACTAGTGCTCTGTAATCTAATAGGGAGGACTTTCTTCTAGGTCATCATTAGGAGATAAATCCCAGTTCTGTACTCAAAAGCATTGCAGTAAGTGTATGCTGTATCTTAACCAGCTGGTTCTCTGGGCTCTGATGTGGTCTCTAACCTGTCTGTGAGCCTCCCTTGGGTCTCTGTCCCTCCTGCAACTAACCTTGAATTTTGAAGATGTTTACATAATATCTAGTATATCACTGTGAGGGTTGGATCTGCTGTGGTAGGCTTTGGGTTTACCTAATGGATTGCAGTTCCTTGTTGTAAGCACTATTCTGCTGTAAGCAGTTGAAGTCTAACATCCATAGTGAGGTGTATGCAATATATAATTCCTACTGTGCTTGTACATGGCAACTGGGATTCAACCACTGCAAGAATAAACTGGATTTTTTTGTGTTAGTGAAAACAAGCTAGGCCACTTCAAACAACAGCCAAATGAAGCTTTGCCCAAGTTCCTGGGGAAGCAAGGGTTGGCTGTCACATATTCCCTTATGGTGGGTAAGGCAGCAGACACTGCCCTGGGCTGCCTGGGTGTGGGCAGAGGGTGGAGTAGCTGAATCCTGTGTCCCCTGGTGTGATGGGTTGAAGTTGTTTGGACCTCCTGCTGACACTGCCCTTGAAAGAAAGCAGCCATGTTTCTCTGAAGTGTCTGAGAAGAATGGCCACACAAGCAGCTGCACTGTCTGGTTACTAGTGGGATGCTTCTTCTGAGTCAGATGATGGTCCTTTGCTGTTCCTTAAAACCTGTAGAAGTAGACAATTAAACTAATGGGAAGGAACCAATAAATACAGAAGTCCATCTTTTACTTTAAAGCATAAATTCAGCAGATATTTCAGAGTTAATTTCTCTGGGTCACTGAAATACAGCAAGTTTTACTGATCAGGCTGGTGAGTTGGTAGTGGCAGAGCTTTGATCATCCAGGCTGTTGCCTTTCTTGCAAAGGGATAAGCTGTTTTCATCTAGCAGCAGCAGGTTGCATGAACTCTCCTGCCAACGTTACCCAGTAACAGCACAAAAATGACTGTGGGCTGCAATGACATCATGGGCTGTGGCTCCTTCTCCCTTGCTTCAGGCCATGCTGTAAATCATGACGCATTTATTTGTTAGAGCATTGAATTACTCCGGCATGAGCTGGCCAGGCTGCGTGGCAGCACAGTTCCCAAATGATGGGTCCTCTGAGGGTGAGGTGGGCACAGACTGCCACACTGACACTGAGCCTGCCTGCTGAGAGGGGCAAATTGGGCAATGGCTGTTGCAGCACATCCCACTGTTGCATTGCTGCGGATGGTTCTGGCCTGGTGTGGGTGCCGTGCTGAGCACAGGCTGTCAGCTGCCCCCTGCTCTCCCCGTGATGCTGGGGTGGCTCTTGCTGCTTCCTGCTTGCCTGGGTGGGGTGCAGGCGTTTGCGACACTGGCCACAGCCCTCTGCATGACTGCTCTGCTGCAGTGCCGCAGCTGGAAGCACTGGAGGCAACTGCTAGCCCACGGCCAGTGTGCTTCCACCCACTTTTTGTGCTGAAATCTGAGGGTTCAGCTTTTTGTGATGAAACCTGTGTGATGAGCTCTGGGCTGAGCTATTAAATTCTGCTCTGAAACGCCAACTGCTGTCCTTTGCATTGATGCTGTGAGCACGTCTGGACCTGGGGGCTGCCTCAGCCTGACCGGGGAGTAGGAAGCTGGTGGCTGCTCTCCTCAGTGGCTCTCAACCCATGGCAATTTCCATTTGTGTGATTGTGGCTACCTACTGGTTTTGATTAGTCTGTGGCCTCTCTTTTAAGGAGACTCTTGTAATGTATTCTGTATTTCTGAGCTTACATTAATGGACACTGTTGCAGTTGGTGGGCCCAAAATGCGCAACAGGTGAGCTATGTTGTGTACACATCTGCTCTGGGGCCCTATAGAAGGCACAGCATACAGAGCTGTGCTGGGCAAACACCCATGATATGTGCATTTGAAGGTTATTCAAACACAGAAGAGGAAATACTGTTCCCCTCGGCTAGACACTAACTTGCTCTATCTGTGTTTCCTTTAATTGGTGTAATTAACTGTTTTGCATTCCCTTTTCTCACAACAACCGTGCAGTAGTAGGTGCAGCAGTTTTAGTGGACTTTCCATGGGCAAATACTGGCAAGCCAGGTCTTGGAACTAGTTTAAGTCTCAGTGCTAAAACACTGATGAGAACATCTTGGAGGTGAGCATTACCTTTGCGCAGATCCTTGCTTTGTTATAAGGTGAGTGGTAGGAGCAGGTTTCCCTGGTCTCAGACTACAGGAGCAAAGAGCCCGACCTGGCATGTATGTGCAGGGTCCTGCATTTGTCTTTGATGCATCTTCCACGCTGGAAACTGATAGTATAATAAATACACTTTGTATCTGTCATGGTGTGGGACACAAATCTCTTTATCTCTCTGCTTTTGATCCTTGCTACAGAACAGGAAATGCTGGCTTGCTAAACAAAATTGGTGTCTAACTGTCATCTTGATGGTGCAAGGTATCACATGTTGCCTCACCATCACAGCTAGGCAGTGAATTTCTGTAAGGTTTCTCTGCAAGACTGGAAGTAATTCTGCTTGTTGGTCTCCCAAATAATCTGAAGTCTAGGCTTCTTTGAGCTTCCTCCAGCACCTGGATGTTCCTGAAGGGTTGCTGTTTGCTGATGTCACTCTAGTTGCAGTGACTCCCTGAGCAGCTGTCATTTGATCAGACATGGCTTGTTATCAAATTCCCTTGTGGGGGGTCAAGCTGGTGTCTGAGCAGACTTAAAGTACCGTCTGTGGGAAGACTTGGGATGTTAATCGTGTTGTTTCAGCTTTGTTCCGGCTGTTGATTACCAGTGTGGTTGCATGCAAATATCTGGTAGCTCATGTAACCCCTAGAACAATGATCAATGATCTAATTAAAAGTCAAATGGAAACAGTTTGGTTGTCTCTGGGGGTTGTTTCTTTTGGTAACTCTTTTAGGCGTGTAGTAAAAATGCAGCTATGAAGTAGAAAAACTAGGCTGGTGACTGCCAGGAAAATTTGTGGTGACACTTGAAAAGGTCGTGACTTCTGGTGTGACAGCCTGATCTCACCACTGCTACTGTTAGAAGTCAGGACAAACACATGGAGGCTTTTAAACTGGGACTGCAGGACCCTCTATAGTGGTGCCATCTTAATGTTCTCAGTACTTTGTGATTATGTATTCCTGTGCTATCTAGTGCTGAATTATGTAGGTTTGATGCTCTTAACAGAGGATGCAGCATATGTGCTGGACAACTGAATGGTGATACTGAACATGGGTGGCCAAAGGGAGGAGGGTAGCTTGCCACAGCCCAGTACAGCTGCTTTGGAGAAGATCCCAGCTGCATGTTGATAAACCAGCTCCTGTACTAAGGGTACTTCTCTGGCCTAACCTGAGTGCTGAAGAAGAGCAGGCATTGCCAGCTCAGTCAAGGTGCCAGTGACCAAGTAAGTTGTCTACTCGGTGGGAGGCCGCAAAGTCAGGTGACCCAGGAGTGCCTGCAGATCCCCAAGCTGCAGTGTGCTCTGGGACTCCCCAGAGCCATGCAGAAGGTGGCCAGTTATATTTTTTGCATCCAAAAAACATGAAAGAGCCTGAGATAATCTTCTGTTGATCCAGGTTCTCTCCAAAAACATGAGTGGAGAAACACTGATTGCATTCAGCTCACAGCCACTGTACATCAGCATGGCTCAGCACTGCCCTTGGTGTTGTCATCCTGGATGATCTGTGGCTGCTCAGTGAGAATTGCTGAGTATGCTAATGATTTGTGGATATCTGCAGTTATAGGGATAGAAGCACGTGCTACTCTGGGACAAAGGTATTGCGAAGACCTTGGCCCAGAGAATTAACTGCATTGCCATTGGGATTCTCACTGGCCTATATCCCAATCTACTCCTTTCTGGAAGGAAGCAATTTGGAGCTAATCTGCAAGGGTTGTCTCATGGAGGAGGTTTGCTTTGCTGTGAAAACACCAGGAGCAGCAGACTTGAGTGAGGAGCTGCTAGTTCAGGCCCTGTAAACAGTAGAGATGTCTGGGATTTCCTGGCTGGAAAGCTCTGCTGAATGACTCTTGACTCAAACAGGGAAGCCCCTTGAAGTTAGTGGCATAAAACCCTACTTCAACACTTCAGGTTTTGCTGTGGTTTTGTTGCCTAGCTCTGAGTTAATTGTTTGAGTAAAGAAATATTTCTTTTGATATAGTAAATAACTGAAGAAAACTATGTCCCTTTAAAAGGTTTTAATTGCGAAGAGAAAAAATGAACTGCTTCACTCATAGTGCTGCAGCTATTGGTTGAAAGCACTGTCTAATGCAGAGGAAGCTCAAATATTTAAATTAACCAGCTTTGTTACTTAAGCATAGGCTTTAACAAGCTGCAGAATGTTTCTTACTCTACCTGTAAGAAAACTCAGGCTTCTGAAACAGTACCTAGTTAGCAAGAGTATTTAAGCTCAAATGTAGAAGCTGAAAGAAACAGCCCAGACTTTCCCTGAGCTGTTGCTTTGTCTGGATGGAGGTAATAGTATTTTGGAAACATTTTCTCTGTGAAATGGAGGAATTGCTAAAAATTATGTCATCTAATGCTGCATCAAACCTGGTAGGTGTCTGGAAGAGGTATGGGAGATCAGACAGAGCAGCATAGCTTGTGAACTTGCTGCAACAATTCCAGGTCTAGAAAAACTGCCCCTAGAGCCAGTGTTCTACATTTTTAGTGTTGTGTTAAAATGTGAAATACAATAGGTTTGCAAATGTGAACAATGTGAGACTGCAGATTAAAAATGGTATCTTGCATCTGGTAAGGATTTGGGTAATTGCCTGCACCCTTTTTGGTCAGCATATGTGTGGTGGAGTGCTGAAGACTAGGGAGAGACCTGCAGGCTTGTGAA
Organism: Drymodes brunneopygia; assembly: GCA_013400955.1. Lineage (NCBI taxonomy): Eukaryota > Metazoa > Chordata > Aves > Passeriformes > Petroicidae > Drymodes > Drymodes brunneopygia. The sequence continues at coordinate 137,703 of VZTZ01002025.1, forward strand.
GTTTGGAAAGACTTGTGTGAAGCTTTTAATTGGAGGACTTGAAGTCCAGCCTCTGGAGAGGAAAGGTAGTATCCCTCTGAGCACTGGCTAGTTTGGAAGCTCTGTTAGCAGCCAGAGCCTGTTAAGGCTGAGCAGCTCCCTACTGAGTTGGATTAGGCTGATGGTGTCAAATGAGCAGATCTGCCTCTGCCTCTTGCTTGGACAGTGAGAGAATGGCCCCTGAGCAGAGCCCTGGCATGGCACAGGACCCACGGTGCAGGACAGTAGCTCTGGGGCCTGGGGCTGGCCAGCCCATGACAGCTGGGGTGAGATGGGGACTTGGACTACTCAGGGCCACGCAAAACCCACACATTTGAAATAAAGCTTTGCTGTGCAGGGAGTTTGAGTGGGAAGTGGGGGTACGTGGTCTGCATGAGCGGGTGTCACACAGCTGCAGCTAATGTGTGCTCAACTTGTACCATTAATTCCAGATGGTTCTCTTTAAGGTGCTTGGAGACAACCTGTGCAGACTGTGCCTCTGCAGGTTCAGCACCATGTTCCTGGTCATGAAAGCTCCTCTCAAAAGAGGTCTGTCTGATAGTGGCTACCACAGTTGGATAAATTACCTGGGCCTCAAGCCAAGCGTCTGTTCCTTATGTTAGTGGCTTGTAGCTGAAACAGTATAAACACAGTGCTGTCATGTATGGGGTGTTAAACACACAGGGCTCAAATAGACATGGTGCAGGGGAGAGCCTTGTGTGATATGCAGATGGAAGTGTGTTTGCAGCTGTGTTGCACAAGCATACAAAAATGTGTTCAAGCTTCATTGTTTCTCCAGAAAGAGGGGAGAGCATTTTTCCTTCAAGATGCAGTGCACAATATTTTTTACTTAAGAATTGGCATTTCAGAAAGAAAGCAATCCCATTCCTTCTTGGAGAGGGCTAGTCATGGTTTACAGCGGAGGGGGAGTATAGGTGTCTGTATGTGAAAGCTCATGGGGAATTAAATCTAGCTGGCTTACACACAGAAGCTTGAAGACATCTTCATACTGGTCATGGAAAAGCAGCAGTGCCTTCCAGGCCTTGCATGTGTTTGTAGTGACTGTGTCCTGCACATTCTTGCTTAGTGTATAGCTGCAGAAAGCAGCCTGGCTGTGTGTCACCCCCTCCTGATGGACACACATAGCAATGCTGTGGTGATGGCTGGACCTTGAAGACAGAATGATGGCTCATTTTGGGTATTTCACATCATCGCAGCTGTGCTGAAGGGCAGTGGCCTGGTGAGACAGTTACGGTGTTGGGATGTGTGGGTGTTGAGCTACTTCTGCTGCTGTGTGTTTGTACTGAGTGAGTATTATGTCTGAATGTCAAAATGAACTGATGAAATTCAGATTTGGAGGGTATCCTCTCCAAAGTGCCTATTCCAGTCTGCACTGGGGCTACAACTGCATAGTTTAAGCCCAGCCAGCAACTCAGCCTCACACAGCCACTCACTCACTTCCCTGCAGTGGGATGGGGGAGAGAATTGGAAGAGTAAAAGTGGGAAAACGCATGTGTCGAGTGGAAGAAAGTTTAATAAGCAAAGCAAAATAAGGCAGTTTCCCCGCTTCCTATGGGCAGGAAGGTGTTCAGCCATGCATTGCAAGTAATGGTTACTGGGGAAGACAGGTGGCATCACTCCAAATGTCCCCCCCCTTCCTTCTGGTTTTGTGTTGAGCATGACACCATACAGTATGGGATATACCTTGAGTCACTGGGCATCTGCTGTCCCCTCCGAATTTCTTGTGCATCCCCAGCCAACTTGCTGGTGGGGTGAGAGACAGAAAATGCCTTGACTCTGTGTAAGCACTGCTCAGCAGTAACAAAAACATCCTTGTGTTATCAGCATGGTTTTCAGCACAAATCCAAAACCCAGCCCCATTCCAGCTACTGTGAAGAAAGTTCTCTCTATCCCAGCCAAACTGAGCAGAGCATGTTAGAGTTTATTTACCTTTTCTGTTGCTTCTCAGGGAAATGATTGGACAGATAGCTGGAATAACGCTGTCATTAAGCCGCAGAGGGCTGCAGAGCATCTGTAGCATGGTACCTGGGCTTATATACTTCAAAACAAGCCTGCAAAGAGCAGTGCTGTTAGGTGCTCAGAATCAGAGATGATCAAAACAGACAAACCACAAATCTTTTGCAGAGCTAAAGTAACTGGCAGAGTACTTTCTGATGTGTTACTAACCCCAGACCACAAAATGTGCTCCAATTCTCAGTATTTTGGTGCTGCAGTGTGGAGTGGAGAGGGGTTGAGCTGTGCAGGGCTGCATGAATGGGGATTTCCTTTGAACAGCCCAGTGCACAGTGAATCACAGTCAGTGTAGCAATTTTGGTTTCAAATGGAAAAATTGAATCTTGGTGTATGTTGTGGCCAAGGATTTCCCCAAACAGTAATCACATCTGATAATTTCTAATGTGTTGGTTTTGGCTTCACAAAGTCCATCCTTTGCAGCTTTTGTGCCTGGCATCTGCTGCATGGGAGATGTTAGAACAGCCCTATCTGAATAGGCTCATTTATCTCGACAAGATTTTACTTGCTGTTTCATATAACTAGCTTGACCTACTCCCAGTGTGAATAAATATGTTGTTAGTAGCACAGCAGTCACCCTGGTGCCTGGAGACCTCTGGATTACTCGTTGCTTCTTTGGTCTTGCTGAGGATTTTTTGTAGCCCACTCTCTTGCCATTCTTTCATCTCCAATGCCTGAGGTGCCTGAGGATGGACTTTCCTGTTGTCCCCTGCACTGAAGCTTGGTAACGATCCTTCAGTAATGCGATATACAGCACAATGCTAACAGCTTGTCACCTAATGCCTCTGCCAGCCCCTGGGAGGTCTTTGCAAGAACTAGACAGGTTTTTGACCTTGATGAGACCTGAAGTAACCTGAAAGATTTAGGATTACCTTAATCCTACAGAGGTAACTACAGCACTCTTAGGCTTCAGGGACCATTTGTAGCTTTGTTGTGTCACTTGCAGTATTCTGGCACTACAGTTGTTTTCTTCAGTTCAGCCTTTCTGGTTGAGGCTTGGCTTTCTAGTTGTATATGCACAGGTTGTGTTGTGAGGATGTGCTTTTTTTGTTTGCACATGTGGATGAAACAACCTTGAATTGATCAGACTTCTAGAGAAGCGTTCCTTGTGGTGTGTAGACAATTCTACATTTGACTGAAATTTTCATGTCTTGCTTAAACTGAAACTCATTTCCTGTGAATTGGCTAGCAGTGTTGTTGACTCAGGTGTAGCTGTCTGCTCTGATGGGAAGGTGAAGCCTTCCTGTGCCATGGCAGTAAATGTACTGACTCCTGGGGGGCACAGACCTGGTGAAGGATCATTCCCTTTTCTCTCCTGGAGAGAGGGAGGAGGGAGATGGGAGGTGTAGTTTGTGTCATGTCACTTGATTTCAAAAGCTGATCCAACTGTTTCTCAGAAGTGTGATAAAGACAGGAGGATGGCTTCTTCCCCTTCCCTCCATCATTTAACAGAAATCCAATTCTGACATGTTCACTCCCCACTGCAGGGACTTTCCTTCTCAAGTTATTACTGTATGATTAATCAGCACTTGGGTGACTTGTGTTGTGCTGTCACCATGGCTTCGTGGAGCTTTCCTCCACTCGCTTCTGAACCTGGGTCTGCTGGGGGTGAATGTCATGTGGGTGCTATCCTGAAGCTCTTCTCTACAGCCCCATCCCATGCTGCCAGGTGCTGTCTGGGTGCTTTCCCAATCCATCTGTTGTTTGTGAGGTTGATGCAGTCGGTCTTGGCATGCTGCCAGCTATGCTGTCCTGAAGGATGAGGGTCTGCTGGGTCGACTTGAGCCCGTAGGGAACAGAACTGTCCCATGCAAGCTTGGGCTCCCTTTGCATAGTGAAGCATGAAGGCTGGCTGCTCTGCCACCCAGCTTCCACTCATTCCTCCCTGGAAACGTGGATCTTTGCCATTGAAGGGGTTGAACGTCAGCTGCTGGTTTGGTGCCGGATGCCTGCACTGTCTGCCGCGGTGTCCCAGCCGCTCCTGGGGCCGGTAGGCAGCAATACCGAGGGGCGTTGGGATGAGCTCAGCAGCGGGGAATGTGCGCTGCTGGTGCAGGGGCTGTGCTCACAGGGCCCATTGTGGAGTGGTTTTGGCAGTGATACCATGGGCAGTGTCGTGCTGTGGCACGCCCAGCGCCCGCTGTGCCGCTGGCCATGTGCGGGGCAGGAGCTGCAGGTGGAGCACGGGGTTCCAGGATTGGGGGAACCCCCTTGTGATGCCTCCTGTACCCCGGCTGCTGGGTGCTCGGCAGCGCCAGTTCTCGAGGAAAGCCGGGGTTTTGAGGTCAGTGTGGCGCTGGCGCGCTGCCCCGCCAGGCTGGCGAGGGGCTTGCTGGCTGCGGACAAAGCAGCACTCATGGCAACTTGCTGCTCTACAAAGGCTGAACACTCAGAGGTTTTCTTTTCTTCCTCCCCCCACCCCACCCCAAAAGGATCTTGGATTATGGATCGCACAGCAGCATTCCTGTGTGCGGTTCAGCGGGGTATCTGTGCTGCAGTCCTGCTGCTGTGAGTGGGGACCTGCTTGGCAGGGAGCAGATGGGCCTGAAATAGTCACTGTGAATGGCAGCTCTTACTGTTCTGTATTGCATCCTTGCTCACTGCTAATCCCATCCCAGTAGTGTGCTGCCAGTGCAGAGCCCTCCTGGTGCTCACTGACAGTGTTCACAGCAAGGGTTGGATGTGCCCTAACACCTGCCTGTGGCTCTTCCTGGACGGAAGAGTAACATGTTTACCTTCTCATATCCGAGCTTGGGATATGGCACTTAAGGCAGCAGAAACCTAGGTGTGTTCAGACTGAAAGTATTAAGGAATTTGATCATAAGCCACCTGCAGTTTGACTTTTTTCCCCACCAACCTTAACAATTCCTTATTTTGAAATTCTTGGCTTCTCCTTCAACTGCCCTTGGGTGATTTCAGTTTCTCTTGGAGAAGCTGGGTTGGTTGCTGTTGCTGCTATACTCCTGGCTTAAACTTGCTTTGTGTTATGCCTTTCTCTTCTGGATGTGAGACATGAGTGGTCTCTGGGCACTTATTAAGAAGTTGGGCAGAGCTATTTTAATCTGTGTTTTGCCTCTGAGAGCTCCATTGATTTGGTTATTTTTATTCTTTACTGTATTAAAAGTCCATGTGATATTTTTTTCTTGCCAAACCCACAGGAAAAGGACTGGACTTGAACTTATTTTTTCAGTTGCCAGTTCCACCCCATGAGATTCTTTCTAGAGGCCCAACATGCACCAATAAGCACTACAGGGTGATGGATGCAACAGTGGCCTGAAGTTCTCTGAAATGATTGGTTTCAAATCCAGTTGAAGTAAACACTATTTTAATGGTTTAAAACGCTCTGAAGTGTAATGTTTAATATCTCAAATCCAAAGATTTGTCTCACAAAGGAATCTTACTACATTTTCTTTTAATTTTTTAATAACCAGTCACCCTGGTAAGCCTAGAAGAAAATGGTTTCTGTCCCTTGCAAAAAAAATAAAACTCCATATTCTTTTCCATCCTCCTGTCCATGCCCAGATCACCACTCAGTTACTGTTCTTACAACCCTCCAATGAAAAGTCATTCCTCCTCTGGAAAACCTACCTTGTAAAAAGCTTAGTGGATCTCTGAGTATACCTGGTGTATCACTTAGGCTTCCTGAAGATACACTTCCTCAGGTGACGAAATCCTTGAGGCTTGTCAGTGAAGCTGAGGAGTGGCTGTGCCTAAGCAGGGTGTGGGAGCTCAGCTGGGAGCCAGTGAGCTGAAAGCCCAGGGAGAATCAGGTAAGCTGGATGCTGAGGAACAGCTGTCCTAGGGGACACAGCACTGCCTGCAAATGCTGCTGAGAAGCAGAGATGCAGTGGAACTGGAGCATGTTGCAGTTAGAGGCTGGCAGGTCACAGCTGGGTATCCACAAAACCGGCCCAAGTTCAACCAGCTCTGTGCAATAGGCACAGCCTGTGCTTCTGTGGGATGAGTGATTGCATGGCAGGACACAAGCAATGTGCTGACCCTGAGCTGGGATGTGGACCTGGGCTTAAGGGACACTGGAGGAAATGGTTCCAGTATGTTCTCAAAACACAGAGGAACCCCTGTAATTGATTTAAAGTCATATTAACCCTACAGAGGATGTCACTAATGTCTTTAGCAGGCACGGTAAGCCTGTGAACACATACTGTATGTTTCAGCAAAGAATTTCCTTGGGCAGCTTGCTCAGCTCCATCTCATCTGCATACTTCTGTTTGGCATGCAGCTCCACTCAGTGTGGTGTTTTCTCTGTTCCAGAAGATTAAACCCTAATCATTGCTTACTTTTTCTGTTCCCCAGCTGCTATAGCTATTTAACAATAGGTAAGAAAAACTAGAGGTGGGGAAATGCTCAGACACTTAAAGACACTAAAATCTAAAATTCCTACTGTCTCTTTATAACTGATCCATAATTGAGATGAACTTTGTGTGCTATATAAAATTCCTTCCATGTCTGGAAATAAGGAGTAAGGGCTGTTGGTGAGACTACTCCTTTGTTTTGTATTGAGAACCATGGATTTGGTTTCTCCCTACATGTAATGCATAGAACAGAAGTTTAAATATGGAAGACAAAAAATGAAGAGGAAGAGCACTTTTTAGAGAAGGTGGATGCAAAGATTGGTGGTGATTGTGGTTTAACTTGTCAGTGTGAAAATAAACAGCAAAGCTTCTGAGATGGCTTTGTGAGACAGTGAACAACCTGCATTGACTGCAGCCTCAGCCATGAAACTATTTTAAAAAAATAAAATTCACTACTCAAAAGCTGCTTTTTCAGTCCTTCATTTGTTTTGCAATACCTCCAAAGTCTGGATGACTAGCTTGATTTAACAAGGAAGCTGTCTGCTTTGGTAGCTTATCTTGTTTCCACTAATTGTCCAACAGAGAATGACTTGCAGCTCTGCTGTAGGGCAGAGTTTAAGGAGCATTGCCACAGTTTGGGTTGGGTAGTACTTATGTTTAATCTGAATGCAGAGCAGACTTACACTTGAGCAAAAGATACTAGTCACAAACTTATTTATAATACTTTTGGGTTTTTTTGAGTTTGTTCTTTTTTTTTTTTTGTAGATATATAGACCTAATAAAGGTCATGTAGTTCAAGCCATATGTTCCAAGTAGAATTTAGGGATTTCTGCTGGAGTAGGTAAATGTGCAAGCTTCAAACCACTGCTGGGTTTCAGTTCTGGCACTGGCTCTTGGGGCAGCTATAAGCACAAATGCAGAAGACCAAGCATTGGCAGTTTTCTGCTTGGTAGGTTGGGTAGGGAAGATTTTTGTGGCCCAAGCTATAAAAATTACACACATTTGTCTCACAATGGTCGTGTTGCTGGCTCAGATTAGTCACACTACTAGCTGAAGCTCTGGCACTTTGACATTTTTGCTTTGAGGAGTGTGATTTTAGCAGTCCAAGTGAAACAGATTGTATTAATATTTTAGTATACAGCAACAGTTATAAATCAGTTTGAGCAGTTGAAAATTGGTTCCTTTTCAAGACTGAGGCTGGTGGTATGTACTGCTGGCCTATGGAATTACCATAATCCGTTTTTTGGGCTGGTTGCCACTTAGTTAATAGGATAATAAAAGTGGAAGAATTACAATTTAGACTCAGAGGTGTGATGAAGGAAGCAAATGAGCTCTGATTCAGCCCGTTTTCCTCTTCACCCTACTAGGCAGCCACTTAATAGCTGACTAAGAAGGAGGATACTTCTATATAAAACTTAACATTGTAGGCTATATATAGGTACTTTTTTTTTTTTTTT
>VZTZ01002025.1:145565-217127 GCA_013400955.1 Drymodes brunneopygia
GAGTGCTTGCTTATTCAATACTGTTGTTGATTCTGCAGAACAGTTTAAGTCTGGCTGGCTGGCAGGCTTTCCCCAGCAGTCAGCATGTAGGTCACATCCAGATGCACCCTGACAGCAGGACCTTGGCAGTGGGCAGCCATTCCCTGCAGATGGCTCCTGCCTGCCTGCAGCTGACCGGGAGCTGCATCTCACTGATGGCTGCTGCTATTTTGTTGATGTTGGATTGTCATCGGGTACTTCTAGAGGAGGAAAGCAAGTTGGAGCTGGAGAGTTGAAGTTAAAATGCATTTTGAACAGTGTAGGTGGGAAGGAAGGTTTGTGTTAAATCCAGACTTGAATGTTTCTGGGTTTTTTTGCTTCTTGCTGGTTCAGGACAGCATGTTCAGCCATAAGAACTTGAAGACTGTCTGAAAGTGGTCACCTTACAGCATTCAGAGTTTTGGAGTACACAGCAAGAATATCAGGAGAACTTCCATATCACATCCACAAAAATCTTTGTTCTTATAATAATAATAAAAAAAAACCTAACCCACCAAAACCAGCACAAAACCATCTGTCCAATCCCTTCGTCCGTTGGCTCTTCTAGATGGCATCTCTAAAGTTGCCTGTTTCTAGCTGAGCTAAAGTCCTCCCAAGTACTAGTGTAAAGCAAGAGGGAGGTCTTGTGGCATGGATTGCTTCTTCATGCCTGGGTTTCCCATAAAAATGTGCCCTTTGAAAGCAGAGGTCTAGTGGCTGTCAGCAGGTATGAGTCAACTGTGCAAGGGACTTTGATCTCCAAAGCACACATCTCTATCGGGAGCCAGGGAACATTGCTCTCTGACACACCTGTAAGGGTGTCTTACAGATGTTAACCTAAGCACTGTGACACAAATAAAGCAAATTATATGCAGATGACCATGCTTTCTCCAAGAAAAGTTACATTAAAGCTGTCTACAATTATGCGGTAAAGAGTTGGTTCAGCCCTGCTAAATGATCTTGCCAGATGAGATGCAACAGCTTGCTTCCCCCAAGCCATAGGAAGGCAGGGACCAGTGGCTGTCTCCTGCATGGAGAGGGCTCCTTTAATCTGTGAAAACATGGCTGGTGCTATAGAGTAAACACGCTCTCACAGCTGAAATCAGGCAATTTGTTCTTGTCCACCTAACTCACTGAAGCTGAAAGCCAAATGGAGCTGGGAGTGGTGGAGTTGAAGTGTCAAGGGGCTGTGCTGTTTCGTTCAGAAGCACTGACCACAAATGTGCATCACTATGTTGTGAATTTACTATGAGCTCCAGTGGAGCATTTGAGAAACATGAATTTAAAGGCTCTGTAAAGCATTGATTGTGTAAGGAATAAGTATACCTAAAAGTAATTTTTGTAGTAGGAAAGCAGTGGTGGAAATCTGCTGTTTATGTAATCTGTTTTTCAGCCAGAAAGTGTCGTGAAGCAGACCAGGGAACGGAGGGAATTCAGTGGAAAACCAGCTGAGCTGGGCTACAAGCAGTGCCTGCAGTAATGATTGTTGGTACTTAAGTGTCACTGGAATATATTATTTTTTCCACTATCCCAACACCTTGGCAGTATTACACTGACTGTGCACTCAGAAGCTGGTGGGGGATGCTTGCAAATTTGATTGTACCAAGAGTGTTCTCAGGGCCAGCTCTGTGCTCCCTGTACAGGACCTGAATGGATACATGTGTTCCTGGTTGCCACTTTCACCTTAAAGCCCAAGAGACCTTGAGGAGAATGTACTGAATATTTTTAGTCAATGAAAAAGACAGCACTAAAGCAGGGGCTCTTTTGGCAAGGCTGAGTGCTCAGGTGGAGCTGAGCTTTACAGCAGTGTCTGGAAGCTAAGCCTGCTGTGAGCTGGACTTTGGTCTTCTCTTGAACGTGGACAGTTCTTTTATGTAGTGATAGAGATTGTGAGCCAGTGTTGGGAGTGGGATGCCTGTGAGAAGGGCATGTGGGTTGCTCTGCTGGGTGCTGATAAGGTCTCCTGTCCTGCCCAGGAGTTCTTCTCCCTCCCTACTTCCCTCCCCAAATGAAAGCAGACAAGCCCTCCTCCTTAGCTTGGAAAAAATGACATCATGAGATCTCTATGCCTGTCAGGAAGCTGAGAGGCTGTGAGAACTTGCTAACTTGCTAACAAAGTGCAGTCGTGGCAATGGCACCAACTCCAGAGAGGAAGAGCTGTCCTGTTCCTATGATTACCTTTTCCTGTCATCAGGGCAGCAGCCCTGTGCCCAGCCTCTCTCGATGAGGCTGGTGGGATGCTCTTGCTGTGAAGCCTGTACAGCCTGCTTCTCCCCGGGTCAAGGACCAGAGCCCAGCCGTGCCTTTGGAGAGGGCAATGGGGTGCTGGGGGAAGTTCTGAAGACACAGCTGGTTGCTGCAGTAACCACGTGCAGCCACATATAGACATTATTGATGACATTATAAATATAAAATGAGTTACTCTTTATCTTGAGTAATGTGTGTGTAGCGTTGTACTCAAGGTGGTTCTGTCCTGCTGGCATTCCTCCCTGGAAATGCTGGATAGCTTTCTGAAATGAGCTTGCTTGTAGCATACTAAATCAACACTGTGTCCCTCTAGTAAAAATACCAATATGGATATAAATCTGAAACTGAAGCTCAGAGGCATTTCTGTGCTCCAGCACCACATTGGTGTGCTCCAGCACCACAGTGTGACCTGGTGGTGTTGCCATGGGGTGGGATGAAGGAGCTGCTGGCACAGGGGGAGGGAAGGAAGTGAGGATTTGCTCTGATGGTCTGGTGTAATTTTCCCACCCCTGACCAGTTTGCAGCTCAGCTGGAAAGAGGACAGAAATGGGCAACAGTAGGGCCTGTTTAATTGTTGCTAGGAGACTCACTGCTTATGTGATGTAGACTTTTACCTTGGAACCTGTAATTAAAACCAAGTAGGGTTTAACCATCCCATAGCTATCTATTGTGTATCTTGGACTGGATGTGCAATCAGCAGTGAGCAGTCAAGTGGCGGACACTTACTGTAATCCTGTAAGATTACTCAAAACTGGTGTTAAAAATCCCATACAAATAAAATCTGAGGAGAAACCAGACACTATCAGGAAAGTCTGAATGCCATTCAAGGTCTGAAGTTACAGTATTATCTGTTTAGGACATACTGCTCTATTGTGAAACCATGTAAATATTAACTGCTTCATCTGAGCATTGGGTTAAAGGATGATTACTGTTCTTGGTCACTATTCTGTATAATCATTTTTTTTGAAAGTTAGTAGGTCTTTTTGCATTGATAAGATGGTGCTGGGTTGCTGCTATGGTCTCCATAGCTGAAGAGGAGCAGGTAAGGCATGCCCAGGGGGTGTTGGACACAGGGAGGGTCACCTTGGAGGACTTTGCCTGTTGACACTCTGAATTTGAACTGGAGAATGCAATCCCGTTACAGAACACTTTTACTTTGCTAGCTAGGACTCTGTCAGTTTCCTGTATAATAATTCTGGAGGCATGAAAAGGAGTTTATACAGCTATAGTTGTCCTTACTCCAGCATCTGCTGCAGGAGCTGGAGAGTAGACAAAAGCTTTTAGGTCACTTGTAACTTCTGTTGACTAAAAAGGAATTTCTGTAACAGTTTGCACTTGAAATGGAGGAAAGAACAGAAAAATGCTGTGCTGTAACATTCTGCTGTGAGAAAGAGGAACTGTCAGGCTGAGAGCATCCTGAAACATTGCAGAAGAGCTCTGGTATGGGTGAGCTTGAAAAAACTGGAGCTGTTCACAGTGTAATACAACCTGAGTAACAACTACAAGCTTAGAGGGACGGAGGGCATCCAATCTGTGACTCATTAAAGCTAAAGTAACTTCCACAAGAATTCACAAAGCTGTAGTGGTCACTTCACAAGACCAAACTGATGCAGAAAAGGCATCCTTCCCCCACAGACCTTGCTTACAGAAATCTGATCTTGATACCCAGCAGCTTTAAACTTAGATCCATAGTGTGTCTTAAAGCAGAACAGCAGCATGGCTACTCTGGTGATAAATTTTCTTAAGCTGGAGCATGATGTGGAAAAGCCAAAGCTGGCTCTTCTTTTCTGTTTCTCTGAATTTGTAGTGTGAAGGGATGATGTCTTCTGTGATGGTGCAAAGGGTCGTCCATGTACATCCACTGCCCACTTTGCTGATCGTACACAGGTCTTGATATATCCAGGCTAATTCCAAACTCTGTGTTTACTTGTCTTCACTACATAGCAGCACTTTTTTTTTCCTTCCCTACCATTTTTAAGGCAAATTATTGATGTGTGTGGGAGATATATTTCTGTATATAAATGCTGTTTCCTAAATGATGCTTTCATCTGCCCTGGAGTGTATCACGCCTATTGGCATGCTGGTTTTGTGACCTCCATCACGTGCTGTTTGGCCTTTTTCATAAGATATAAATGCCGTTATGAAATACCAGGTGGTACTCACCCAAATCAGAATACCAGAGATCTTAAACTGCCACTTCTCCTGAGCTAAGATCGTAAAGCTTAAGAGCAAGTGACAACTGGAGAGCACTGGGTCCTTTGACTCCTCTCTTTTCATCCTGTCTAATGCTTCCTGTGAGGAATGGTGTCTCCACCTAAACAAATGCCTGGAGTGGCCCGGGTCAGTTTTCTTGTCCTTAATTACCTGTGCATGAGTGCAGGCACACTGTTTTAAAAACACACATCTTTTATTTAGAATGGTAAAGATTTAGTTGTATATCTTTTGTCTTCCAGATAGTAAAGCCATAGTTGATGGAAACCTGAAGCTGATCCTTGGCCTGATATGGACCCTTATCCTGCACTACTCCATTTCTATGCCAGTGTGGGAGGATGAAGGTGATGATGATGCAAAGAAGCAGACCCCTAAGCAGAGGCTGCTGGGCTGGATCCAGAACAAAATTCCTTACTTACCAATCACAAACTTCAATCAGAACTGGCAGGATGGAAAAGCTCTGGGTGCTCTTGTTGACAGCTGTGCTCCAGGTAAGTCCTTTGTTCTGATGGCCAGTGTTTTCCTTGCTTGTTGTCCTTGCAACTGCTCTTCCTATGGGAGGAGATTTTCACTGCTGAGCTGGGAATGAGACTTTCAAGAAAACCAAAAGAGTCCAAAGAGACCATCTGCAGGAAGCAGCAAGCTGTAAACTACTTGGCCAAGAGTAATTCTGGCCTGAAGCAGAATGTGGGATTGCATTATGGGAGGCACCACATCTAAGCTTTGTATTGGGTGCAAGGAACAAAGGCACAAATGCTGGCTCCTAACTGGAAGAAAGGATTGTTCCCACGGCAAGTGCCAACAACTTTTCAACTTCAGGGTGCAGTGGGAGACTTCATGTGTTCTCCTGAAATAGGATTGCAGAGGGAGCACAGAGCAGCCAGAAGCTGCACACTACCTGAAATTTCAGTGTTTAGCAAGCTGAGACTGAGCTGCTTCAGGCAAATAATTTGATAAAGTGTGAAAAATGCAAAATTTCCTCACCTTCTTATGAAACAGCCTTGCTAATGGGATTGCTGGTGCTCATCTAATGCAATCTGGGCTGCTGTGGCAAGCAGTTGAAATTTTCTTCACCAAATATGCTGCAAGAGAACCAGTGAAACATAAAGGATAGTAGATGCATTTGTGCAAAATTTAGAGTGGTATCTCACACAAGTTACCCAGAGAGGTGGTAGATGTCCCATCCCTGCAAGCATTCAAGATCAGGTTTCACAGGGCTCTGTTGAAGATGTCACTGCTCATTGCAGGGGGATCAGTCTAGATGACCTTTAAAGATTCCTTCCAGCCTAAACAATTCTATGACTCAGCACCGATTGTTGTCTTAAAGGTATTTCAGTGAACTTGCCTTGTTTTGGTTACTTCTGCAAAACTCTGAATGTCTTTCTGCAAAGCAGTGTAACGCAGGGGGATGTGGAGTTTTTACTTGGTTTCTTCAGGTAGGGAAGCACCTTGGCAGATAATACACAACAACTGAAATGTGCTTGCAGGTTTGTGTCCTGACTGGGAGACCTGGGACCCAAAGAAGCCCGTGGACAATGCTCGGGAAGCCATGCAGCAGGCAGATGACTGGCTGGGTGTGCCACAGGTAAGGCCACCAGCACATGGGCTGCCTGTGGGGAACACAGTGGCCAGCTTTGGCCTTGTGACTAGCTGGAGTTCAAATTGAGGAAAGCAGGTGAAGCTGCTTGGATGCTTTGAAAAGTCACTGTTAACTCATATAGAGTTGCCTGAGAAAGGGTGCACTGTAATGAAACACACTATTACATTTCAGAGCTCTGGCTGTAAGATTTTGTGTAGGTGTCTCTGCTGAAGACAGCTGCTGTTGCAGCATGTAAGGTAGGAGGAAAGGGCCTATGTGGTGGTGCCTGATCTTTTAGTCTGTGGAGTAAGTTTGCTTTACTGCACTGAATTCCATGGAAGAAAAACTTACTGGCTTAGGAAATCACCTGTGATGATAATGTTCAAACAGAGAACAATGTATTTACAAACTGGATTGTTTTCATGCTGATAAAGTTGGACAGAATTCCAGAAGTCTCTGAAGCAGCTTCTATTGTGGAAGCAGGGGAAGAGACTGGTCACATGTTTTACTTTGCAAGCCTTGCAGTTCAGAGCTGCAGCATACAGGATGATGAATTACTAACTTCTTCAGTATCAATTATCCCCATGTCACTTTTCAGGGGGAACATAACTACTGTTGTCTTGCCTTGATACCATTAAGCTTATTGCAGTCTCCTGAGACCCCTAGTAATCAAGGCACAAAAAGCCCCCAAACCACACTGATAATGAGCTTCTTGATTTTCTTGCCTGAGATAATAAATGATGTTGTGTGTGTCAAAGAGAAAATAAATGTAAGAAATCTCATTAGCATGTGGGAGTTTTGAAATGTAAGTCTGTGTCATAGCTCTGTTTCTGTGTTGACATGCAGTAACCAAGCACTGGTACAATATACTTAATTGTGCTGTCTTTCAGGTTATTACCCCTGAAGAAATTATCCACCCTGATGTGGATGAGCACTCTGTGATGACTTACCTGTCCCAGTTCCCCAAAGCCAAGCTGAAACCAGGAGCTCCTTTAAAACCCAAACTGAATCCAAAGAAAGCGAGGGCTTATGGCAGAGGTAAGGACTTGATGAGCTGAAGCTGCATGGAGCAGTAACTCTTGAGAAAGCTGGGTGGGGTTTTCTGCTTATGTTGAACTTCGGACCTACTGTAACTAACTGACTTCAAAGATTCACTTGTATACTCTTGGTGTGGTGCCTGGTTTCAGAAATACATGGATATAGTCCAAAAGGCACTCCTAGTTCTAACATGTAAATTCCCCGGTCTGAACCTGTTCTGCAAACTGCCAGCCTCCCATCCACAGCTGGAAGAAGTAGCATGATACAGGACTAAAACAACTTTGGTGTGGAATTCAGGCCAGCTGTATTGCTGCTGATGGGTGATGATCTAGCAGTGAATGCTTCTTGTGATAAAGCACTCCTTAAAAGAGGAAAAGCCTCATCATCTCACTGTCTCTCTGAGCAGGCTCTCTGTAGAGACACTTTTCCATTTCCCAGGCTTGATGTATCTTGGAGTGGGCTAATTCTAAATAACTTACTTGAATTGATTGGTAGTGTTGAATACTTTGTACATGTACAAAGATAGGTTGGTAGCCCTTGAGATATTAAATAGTGCTGAGCCTTTGTTGTAAAGGCTGTATTTGCTGATTGGAAGGACTTGTCCATAGATGTTTATGCAACTGTAGATCTATGTAGGCATTCTTATTTTTAGCTGACCTTTTAAATTGATAATTTCACGAAACTGTTGATGAGGTTCTATTCTAGATTGGTGCACAGTTACAACGGAATAAGTAACAGATATTTACCTTTAATATGCTTGGTATGTTGGAAGACATCTTTTCAGCATTACACTTGGCTCTCCATTCCATTTTTTTTTTTTTTACATCTGAGGGCTGCTGTTGGTCCTTCAAGATTTTTAGAATGAGTGAGTGTCAGAATTGGGTGTACAAGAGTGAAATGGAAAGAAACAAAACTTTCATTATTTTTTTTCTGGTTTTCTTATTTGCTTGGGGTTTTTTAAACTTGATTTTCCATTAAAACTTAACTAGTGGAATGAACGGACATGGACTTTATTTATGCACTTAAGAGCAGTTGCTACAGTCAGAGTGGGTTTAGCACCTATCTGACTTGGGGTTTATATCCTTTGTCGGTGCCTTCCACAGCAAACCACAATACACAGACACATTTTTCTAGCCCCAAATATGTAAATGACTGATCAGCCTGCCTCAATCTATCAAGTCTGTCTTTAGTCATGTTTTTATTAATTCAAAAACTGGAATTACTTTGTTGTCTGCTTTCATGTGTGTTCTGCTCTGAAGCCATTGCAATGGAAATTACTTTAGAGTGAGTGGCTCTTCTTGAAAGATTGATGTTTTCCTGAAGTTAATTGCCAAAACAGAGTCACTGAATAAACCAATGATAATTCTGACTGCTAAGATATGTCAGAACTGGAAGGTGACTCCAGCAGCAAGGGGCTCAGTCCTCAACTGAGCAGGGTCTTTTGGACAGGTGAGAAACAAGTTTTCATGCTTCCAGGAAAAGATGACTGTCAAGTGTGAAGTGGGTCAGTCTTAGCTCTTTTTATTACCCTTTTCCATGAAAGCTGTTCACAGCCTCCCAACAAGAGTCTTAGCTATAGCACACTACTCTGAGCACCGTGGGGGTTTGTGCCAGGGACAGCCATGTGTAGAGCTAGTGTGAAATGAACCTGCAGAGGGGATGTACAGAGTTGTGCAGGTTATCAGTGGTACACTAGGAGTCCTTTGGATTTAACCATCCAAAGCAGACCACTGATAAGATAGTAAAATCTACAAGATGAAGCGTAGGCTAAGAAAGTGTTGTAACTAATGCTGTCCTGGCTGAAATTGTCTTCAGAGGAGGATAATCAATCCTTCTCCTTGTGCTTGCAGAAAGTGGGATACTTAACTTGAATATTATATCCTAATGCTTGTGGGATGGACTGGGGAGACACAGTGCAAATTCATAGCAATTTCAGCTAGATGATAATCTAGGGCTTTGTTTGAAAGAATGAATATGTTAATTGTTAACACCTTATCAGAATGCTCAGATTTCCTAGCAAAAAACATGATCTTCCTTGCATTACTCTCAAGTTACTGTTTTCTGAAGATAAACAAGTTCAGGAATTCTGTTGTTGGCAACCACTTCCTTTATAATCTATCAGACATTGCACTTTCCACTAATTGTGCTATGGAGCAGTAGTGCCCACAGTTTTATGAATCAGCCAAGAGTAATTGCCTTGGATGGAAGGGTATATGTGTTTGGGCTAGTCTGGAATCAGCAACTTTGGGAAGTTCTTCCACCCACTCAGTCTGACACCACCATGACAGATGTCATGACCTGGGACTATGTACAGGGAGATGATGAAACTCTGCTGGTAAATGCATGCTGTAGCAGGCCCTGTGCTGGGGAATAAGGAAATTGATTGAAAGCTAAGTGGAAACCACACCAAGCAGCAAGATTTTTATGGTTTTAAGAGGCTCCTGCGTGCCATTTGTACAGTGTACACTCTGGCCAGGTAGTCTGAGCAGATTTCAAAGAATAGTAAATCTGAGCAGTATCTGTACTGCTGGGTTTTGAAAATGGAGTAAGATGGGGCAGTGTAGGTAAAAATTGTCTTGCTTAAAATAAGTCTTTTACTCTTGGCTCTAGGGTAATGCCTTCACCTAAAAGCTTCCCAAAATTTCTCTCCTGCCTCTCTTGTCACTCATCCTGTGGTACAGCACACTTAAACATTTAGCTGTGTGAAGCAGAGCAGCTCCTAAAGAGCAGCTAATACACGTATCCTGCTTGTTGTCAGCATCAGCCCTGCACTGGCCAGCAGTGGTGGTGACCCTCAGTGCCTGTCAGGGTAACTTGCTTTCACCTGAATCCAGATAGCAGTGCGATTCCTGACTTGGTCAGAGATTGTGACATGAGTTGAGTACTGATGATTCAACCAATTTTTAAAAATTTATTGTATTGTAAGAGAAGGCCTTATTGTGAGCATCATGCTCTGGGCAGAGGGTAAAGACATGATGTGCAGGAGTCTGGGGTATCTGGTTCTGATGGCTTATGTGGGAGAATGGGTTGAGCAGCCTTTGGGTAGCCTCCAAACTTTCTTTCAGGTTTTTGTGGCAGCAGCTAATGTGCTGTTCTGTACCTGTCTCACAGGGATTGAGCCTAATGGGAACATGGTGAAGCAGCCTGCCATCTTCACAGTGGACACCATCAGTGCTGGGCAGGGTGACCTGATGGTCTTCATAGAAGATCCAGAAGGAAACAGAGAGGAGGTGTGTTACAATAAGTGTATTTATGGAAAAGTCAAATTGGTCTGAATGCTGTAGTTTTTGCAATAACTTTCATCTTTCATAACTGAGTTCTTAACAAATAAGTCATCTAAAAAGAAATTGCAAAATACCACTTATCTAAAGTGCAAGAAGCCTCAAGCTTTTCTACATAATTGCCTTGAAAAACTTACTATCTGCAACTAAGCAACACAACTCCAATGTCCAGTAGTTGCAAAGCTTTAGCTTGACTGGCCAAGTACACTCTGACCTGCTTTTAGATAACATACATCACTAAATCAGTCTGCCTTTACTCATTCTGCAAGAATGGCTAAAGCAGCTATTTGGATGCCATGAATCATTTTGAGTTAAAATGCTGGTTTTAATGTTTATAGAAACTTCTCATCCAAGTGTTCCACTTGATCATGTTACAGCATTCCAGAAAAATACAGCTGTACATTGGACTTACTGTCTCCTCATTTTTGGCCTGCCTCAATAGAGCAATTAACAGCAAAGGAAAGGGCTGGGGTGGGGAGAAGGTGGCTTGCTTCCTCTCTTGTAAAGACAAAACCAATGGGGTGTTTTTCCGTTTGAGAAGAGGGAATAGCAAGGATCCCTGCTCTCACAGCAATGAGTGTCTAACATTGCTGACTCTGGAAATAGTTTGCAGTATCACAAAAGAGTTCAGCTGTTGTGGATAGGCACAGTTTGACGATGGATGTATTTTCTCTCCTAGGCGAAGATAACACCATCCAGTGACAAAAACAAGACCTACTCAGTGCAGTATGTTCCAAGGGTTACTGGACCTCACAAGGTGGGTTTTGTGTCAATAACCAGTATTCTTTTGCTAGACATGCTGCTCTGCTGGTTATTAATATGAGCCCCTGAGGGGGCTCCCTGTTCACTGATGGGTTAGAGCCACCCCAGGCATCCTGAAGAGAAGTTAAATTGATGTGACCTTAGTTCTCCATCTGACTTTTGGGCTGCTCCCTTCTCAAGGAGAAAAGAAGTGTGTGTTGGGAGAAAGTGCATTTGTGTTTGGGTATCAAGTGCTACAGCTGGGCCACTTCGTCTAACTCACAAAGCCAGTTTTGTGGGCTGTCACAGAGACGCAGATGAAAACAGCAGGTTGTTTCTATAAGGTATCTCTTTCCTGATGGTACTGTACACTGTAGGGATTTTGCAGAGGATTCCCTCCCACTGTCCCAGGGTGCCCACAGAAGCAGGTTTATGATAGTTGATCCTGGTGCTTTGACACTTCCCAGGGGGGCTGGTCCCCACAGCCAGCCTGAAAAGATAAAATGCAACTTCTGCTGCCACTTTATTGCTGGATGGAGATCTGCCTTGTATTGGCACATCCTGATTCAAGCTTCCATGCTGGTGTGCCTGTCTCTGTAATCAATAGGACTTTAGGGAGGTGGCCAGCAGTTAGATAGCATGGAAGTGTTGAGGATTGTGGGATGAATGGTCCCTCACCTCTGAGTGTAAGAGTCTTTGTGTTAGGAATGCAGGTGCTTGACCCTGTGCTTGGCTTTATGGTGGTGATCTGAGCTCTGCCTCTGCCCGGTGGGTCCAAGCTGATGCTGTCTGTCTCTAGGTTTCAGTCCTGTTTGCTGGGCAGCACATCTCAAAGAGCCCATTTGAAGTGAATGTTGACAAAGCCCAGGGAGATGCAAGCAAAGTGACAGCCAAGGGACCTGGACTGGAGGCAACAGGGAACATTGCCAATAAGCCTACCTACTTTGACCTCTACACAGCAGGTAAGCAGGATGAATGATGATGGAAATCCTGCAGTTTCCTCAAATGTGAGAACCTAAGGCCTCGAAGAAATAAAAAAGCTGAAAAGTGGACAAGGATTTGTAGCCCCATCAAGCCCATAAGTGAAATGACAGCTGGGCTGCTCAGAAGGCTTCAGCTATGTATGAAATACATGGAGTACTGAGCTGGGTCAAGAGGGTGCTAAGCCTGACCCAGAAATTTGCCATGAAGCTGCTGGATGGCAGCAGTCAAGTTCTTGGCTGGTTTCTTCCCTGACTCGTTTTAAGCAGAAATGTGACAGGTTGAATATAAATGGGAAGGATAAACTGTGAGCAAACTGTAAATACATAGTGTGTTCTATATTTAGCTCTACAGAAAGAACATGCTACAGTGCTACTTTGAGTTCATACTTCAATGATGAACTGGTTTCAACCTCTATTGTAATTATTAGAGGTCTGCTATCTTCATTAGGGCATCTCCATCACATTATTTGTTACCTGCTATTAGGCCAATGCTGTAGCCTAGAGGAATGACTCAATAAGATGTACAAATCTTAGAAATGTTAATTCATTTAGAACAATGTGAAACTACTTAAGGCAGATACTTGAAGCATTTAAACACCTAAATATGCTGAGTAGCATATTTTAAATTGCCTTCTGCCTGAGGGAGCTTAGGAATAAAATTAAATGTGGTTATAGTGAGGGAAATATTATGTTCAGCCTCTAATTGGGAGAGGGAGTAGTCTGAACCATGTAAAGACATGTCTGGCCTTTGGAAGTGCATAGAAAACTGTTTTTGTTGTATGATGAGTTGAATAAGATGTGAGAGGAGCAGGTATCTGAACAAAAGTGAATACATAAAGTCCAGCAGAGAGGATCCTTGTCAGACTAGCAGTCATTTGTCCATTTTTTGAATCTAAACCACTTCAAACCTTGAGAGATTGAACTGACTGGTAAAGCTGTGGGCTGATCTGTGATAGAGGTGCTACAGGGTGGTATCCATAGGGTAACCAGGCTGTATGTGTATTCAGTACTATGTTGTGAACCCCTATGGCTGGAGCAGTAGAGGCCTGTCAGTTTGACTTCATGGAATGCCACCATGCCATCTTGCCCACTCCCTGTTCAAATGTTTGATTGCTGTCAGCAAAAGCTGAACAGCAGAGGATGGCTGGCTGAGCCCAGACAGCTGGTGGTGGTCTGAAACAGGTGCGTGTTGCTGGTGGGGAAGCCAAGGCTCAGCTGGGCTTGTTTCCTTTGCAGGTGCTGGTGT
Source organism: Drymodes brunneopygia (assembly GCA_013400955.1). NCBI lineage: Eukaryota > Metazoa > Chordata > Aves > Passeriformes > Petroicidae > Drymodes > Drymodes brunneopygia. Next base: position 158,910 of record VZTZ01002025.1, read on the forward strand.
GGGTGACATAATTGTGGAAGTGGAGGACCCTCAGGGGAGAAACCTTGCTGAAGCTGTAGTGGAAGACAAAGGCAACCAAGTGTACCGTTGCACCTATAAACCTGTTCAAGCTGGTCCTCACATTGTCAAAGTGACTTTTGCTGGGGAGGCAATTCCCAAAACTCCTTGCACTGTTCTCGTTGGAGAGGGTATGTTTTCAAAAAATGCACATAAATGTAGATGGCCACTTTTCTCCTTTGATGTGATCACAGAATATTCTTGGATCTTGCCTTTTACATTCTCTGTACCTTTCAGCATCTTGGTCCTGTTTCAGTGGATCACCTGGGTAATCTCAGGGTAAACCAGTGCTCTCTAACAGTAATATGGCTTTTGTTGCTAGTTACCTTTCTGCCTAGACTTACAAATGTTAAGCTGCCCTTTGAGTTTTTTTGAGTAATTTATGCAGCTATGCAGTGTCTTGCTGTTTTCCACCCTTGTTCCTCAAATTACTATATTTACTGTTTTCCTCCTTAACGGACACCTAATTTGCTTTCTGTTCCATCCTTACGTGCTCCTATGCTTTTAGATCTCTGCTCATCTCTCCTGAGCTACCCTCCATTTGTGGAATTTTGGACTTCACTGCTAATGGCTTCATAGTTGGTAAGAGGTGTGCAGGATGCTCAGTCATGTTTGCTTTTTGTAAGCTTCTAGCCTGCAGCTTGTCCCAGCCAAAAGGATTTTTGGTTTTGTTGGGGTTGGGGAGGAGAGTTGCAAGCAAACTGCAGCTTTGTGTGACCCAGTCAGTGAAACTGGCTTAACCACAAGCTGCCTGACACAGCTATGTAAGTGCTCTGCAAGCTGTTCCCACTCCACGTCAACCACGCTCCTGTGTATTCCCACTGAGCTTTCAGAGCTGGCAGATGGCACATGATCCCCGCTCACCCCGTCCAGTGTAGGACACGGAGTGATGTTGGCTGCTACAGGGGTGAGGGGAAAACCTGTAAGCTGTTGTAATGAGTGAAAATCTAACAAGCTGCTTGGCAGACTTGTGTTCCTGCTGTAAGCACGGCATGCTTGGGGAAAATGTGTGTTTGGTTTACAGTGCTGGGAAGCTGTGGTTGTTTGTAAGTCTCTTCAAACCTCTCAGGTCTCTGGCATTGAAGACCTCATGACAGCTGGGATTGTGTAATGAAAACCATTCATAAGTGCATGCAATTTCTGTAGCCACTCTGCAGGCCTAGAGAAGTGCTTGAAGTAAAGAGGCCAAGATAAGCCTAAGCCATGTGTAATCTCCTGCCCCTACCCTTGGCTGTTTCAGTCTGCAGAGGGCTTGGTGGCTTTGCTTCTGTGAAAGTGTGAACTGTGACAAGCAGGGGGATTTTGATGCGACATCTTTTAACAAAGCACAGGCAAAACTCAGCTTTGCTAATAGCAGTTATACCAGTCATGTGCCTCTGAAAGACCAGCACAATAATACTGTTCACTGGGGCTTATCTGCAAAGGGGACCGTTCACCCCACACTTCAGTGGGCCTCAATGTGAAAGACATCAGGAAGCTTCTGTCTGTGGTAAATATCTCTATGTGATAGCTGTGTAAAAGTCTGGTATTGATAACTGGCATTGAATTGGAATTCAAAAATTCAGTGTTTGCTGTCATTCTAAAAAATGGTCTTGGAGGGCGTCAGTGTTGCCTGGCTGCACTGACTGCTACTGCCTAAAAGCCAGGGGGCATAGACAGCAGCTGGGCAGACTCCTGTCTGTCTGCCTTTATGCTATAACCTTGTGCTGAAAGCTAAGCTGTGGTTACCCTGAGTCAACATTAAACTAAAGGTTGTCCCAGGCTGGCTAGGCTACCTGTATGTTGAGATCAGAGACAGTAGTAATGCTTGAAATTGCCTTGCAGCCTGCAACCCCAACGCGTGTCGTGCCACTGGCCGAGGTCTGCAGCCCAAGGGTGTCCGCATCAGGGAGACGGCTGACTTCAAGGTTGATACAAGAGCAGCAGGGAGCGGAGACCTTGGAGTGACTATAAAGGGACCAAGTGAGTGCTGGGGGGGTGAATCTGTGCTGTGCATGTGTTTTGGAGAAGGGGGAGGAACAGAGCCTGGGAGAAGGAAGAGCAGGAAGGAGGTAGTGTTCTGATGGAACTGATGGGATCTGTATAAAAGGCCAGATTTCAGAAGGGTTTATTGGTACTTTGTGTCCAGTGTAGAGGTTCTGATCTGCAAGGCTGGGTAAGACTATTATCTGGTTTTAGTTCTTTCCGTTTTAATGCATCAGTAAGCAAAACTGAGGAAATCCATACATCTGCCTGCCATGGCCTCCAAGCTTTATGGGTACACATTGCATCTTCATCCAATCTGTGGAAGCAAGTCACATGCCAGGGTCTCTGCGAGGATGGAAATCCTGCTCTCATAAAGCTGGGAATGGCTCAGAGCAGTGTTCTGGTGGCACTAGCTGCTTGTGCACACAAGCAGAGGAGGAAAGGAAGCCATAGGCTAACAGAGACCATCTATGAGGATCCATCCCCAGGTCCCTTGGTGTGTCCTGGTGAGCTCTGGTCCCCAGGTCCATTGGTGAGCTCTGGATGTGGCCCTCTGCCTGGGAGGATGGGAGCACAGGGGCCGCTGGCTCATGCGGCTGCCAGCAGCAGTCCTGTGTGGTACTCTGAGCCCACTGCCTCCCCCTGCCTGGGGCGGCATTCAAAGGTGCATTGTATTGCCTTCACCTCCTCCACACACACAGAGCTCTGACTGCGTGGCTTCATGAGGCTGGGGGGAAAAAAGGCAACAGACGTCTCGATGTAAATTTTAGCGTATTAAGCTTTTCTTCCTAAATTCTTCATCTTGAAGAAAATGAAAAGTAGGCATTCCCTGCATACTTGTGGTTACAAAGTCTGACAAATGTTAAGCTTTTTTGTTTTAACATATGACATGCATCATACTGCAGACTAAGAAAATAAAACACAAGGGAACTTATTAAGTCTGGTAACTTAAAATACTTTCTGCTGTATTTCTTCTTGGAAGTGTTTGCTGTCTTTGTCCTAGAGAACCAACTTCCCTTATAACCTGACTTTTTTTTTATGGTGGAAGAAATTTATTCTTGCAAGCTAAAACAAATACGAGAAAACATGAACTTGTCTGAGTAATTGAAAGTAGGATGGAAACTGTTAAGTTCAATGCTGAACTGATCTTTCAACAGAGGGCTTGGAAGAGTTGGTGAAACAAAAAGGCTTTATGGATGGTATATATGCATTTGAATATTATCCAGCAACGCCGGGGAAATATATTGTCACGATTACTTGGGGTGGGCAAAACATCCCAAAAAGGTGAGTTAAAAGTTGGTTTTTGGGCATTTTTGTATCCTTCAGTGAGTTGCATTGTTGGGGGGGCTTTTAAAGCAATGCTGACCGTTGAAGAAGCAATGGGGAGACAAGTTAGTGGCAAATTGCTGTTGTAATATTTTGTTTTTAGCAGCCTGTTTTAGGGCTGCAGTGGCTTGACAAAACTCTGAAGGCTGATTTGCATCAGTCTTTCTAACCCAAAATCATGAATAAAAATCCTAATAAAACGTGGGGGATCATGCAGCATGGACTTTGCTGTAAGATTTTGAAGGGATCTGTTATTTCAGTGTCCAGGGCTATAGCAAGCAGAGCAAGTATTTGGCACAGGATTTGTGGTGGAAGATGTAAGCACATGATGGGCTGGATGACCACTCTGCTAGAAAGATACTGCTGGGCACTGTGCCACCACATGACAGCATCTATTAATTTGGAAAATCCAATGTAAAGCCTCATTAAAATGCCTGGGGAAAAACGTACATGCTGTATTTGTCCCCATTTCTAATACCATGCTTTGTTCTTCTCTGCTAGCCCCTTTGAAGTTCAGGTGGGTCATGAAGCAGGTCCTCAGAAAGTGCGAGCCTGGGGGCCAGGACTGCACGAGGGAATTGTGGGCAAGTCAGCTGACTTTGTGGTCGAGTCCATTGGCACAGAAGTTGGCTCTCTTGGTATGTTACTTGATTTAGTTTCCCTGAAATATTTGTATCTTGCAATGCTAGCAACAAACTCATGAGAAACAGTACGTTTCCCAACAGTAAAAAAACCATGTCTGTAAGACATTGTGATCTAAACACAAATGTTTATCAGAGTATAAAAGGCAAGTCCTAGAGACAGGAGTGTGTGACGGAGAGTGTTAATCTGTGATTTTGTGGGATGAGATCCAGAAGGCAATGATGGATGATGGATTATCTCCTGTATTGCTGAAGAAGGGTGACTGAGAGATCAGGCACGGTTATGGCTAACAAAAAGCTGTTTGTGGAAGTGGTGTTAAATTAGCAGCCACCACAAACCTAACATGAAGAACCTACTTGTTCTTTTTTCAGGCTTTGCAATAGAAGGCCCTTCTCAGGCTAAAATTGAGTGCGATGACAAGAATGATGGCTCATGTGATGTGAAGTATTGGCCCAAAGAGCCTGGTGAATATGCTGTGCACATCATGTGTGATGATGAGGACATAAAAGACAGCCCTTACATGGCCTTCATTCGACCAGCTTCAGGAGACTTCAACGCGGATAAGGTGGGGCATAGGAGTTCACTCATGGCATAGCATGTCTTTGATGTAACTACAGTAGAGATGTTTCTAAAGGATTCTGGTAGCAGACTCTTAAGCTGCCTCTGCTTAAAGCTCTGAATTTGCCAAGATATTACACTGCCAGATATTCCCCAGCTTTCTCTAATAACACTGTTGTGGTTTTGATTTAATGTAATGAAAACTTGCTGAAGTAGTACTGCATGCTTCATAGGGTTTGTGGAAGGGGCAGGTCTTCATACATAAATCATGCAGTTTTGTTTCTTTTTCTGAACTGCGAACTAATACTCTTGAGGTTCTCTTTTAGGTGAAGGCTTATGGCCCAGGCTTAGAGAGGACTGGCTGTATAGTGAACAATCCTGCTGAGTTCACAGTTGAAACTAAGGACGCTGGGAAAGCACCTCTGAAGATGTATGCACAGGTAAAAAGCCAAAGGCAGCTGTGTGAAACTGCAGCAAAAGGGCTTTAATACTGTTTAGAAAAATGCCTTAAGTATTTGTAGTCACTGGCACACCACTTAATTCTGGGCATGTGTAATTCAGTCAAAGCTCCATGCTTTGATCTGAGTAATGTAGTCAGGCAACAACTGAAGACAGAGTGACTTCTCTGAGGTGTATGAAGTACATGGCTTTGCTTCCCAACTTGGAGTCTCCTCAGCAAAGCAAGGTGTAATTTCCTTGAGTTGTCATTTGGAAGTGCTGAAGTGTCTCTGAGCCTGTGAATTTTCTATGGGTTGTAGCATGGTGTATGAATGAGCAAGTGTTAGATGAGGAAGACTTACAGGAGTGTAAATTGCATGTTTCTTCCCCATTTCTGAGCTGCACTTCTGGAAAAAATAACCTGACACACTTTGGAACAGTCTTGGGCTGTTCAAACTATGCATTTTTGAAGTACCTGAGCCTTTTGCTTGTATTACTGCTTTTTAGGATGGAGAAGGAAACCCTATTGATATCCAGATAAAGAGCAAGCCTGATGGTGTGTTTGCCTGCTCCTATGTGCCAGTTAAACCGATCAAACATACCATTTCTGTTGTCTGGGGAGGAGCCAATGTGCCCAATAGCCCATTTAGGGTAAGTACAGAGATGAATAGTTCTTAGTTCTAGCCAAATAGGTCATTGGTGCTCATAACTACTTGTTAGTACAACTAGGATGATAAAACCCTTCTGTGAACTTCAAGGAGGTGTGCCCTTCTGCTCCATTTTTTTAGAAATCTATCCACTTGTATAAATCTTTCTGTTTTTACAAGCTCACATGGTGGTCTCCTATCAGCCCAGCTGTAGCCTGGGAGATTTGGGGCCATTCAGTTGCGTCTGTTTTCTTGTAGCTCCTCTCCAAGCAATGCTCTGACTTGGCTGTGATCTCAAGTGTGACAGCAATCGATTCTGACCCTTGTGAATTTGTGTAGGTCCTTATAGGTCAAGGGAGTCATCCTCAGAAAGTCAAAGTGTTTGGACCTGGCGTGGAGAGAACTGGCCTGAAAGCAAGCGAGCCGACCCACTTCACTGTGGACTGCACGGATGCAGGAGAAGGTAAAAGCAGCCTGGGCTGTTCTGTGGTATCAGAATTGCAGCTCATGCAAGGAGGGGATTATGTACTGTTCCATGCTGGTTTTCCTTATTTAGTGGAAAAACCTTGGGAAGCAAAACATTGCAGTGAATTGTGATCTGATCTGTTACATTAGTTAACATGGTGACTCAGACAGCTAGAAATGGGAATGGTCTGGCTGTTTGGCTGGCAGTGTCTGTGCTGTCCAGTAGTAAAACCTCCACTTCCTTTTCCTAGGTGATGTCAGTGTTGGAATTAAGTGTGATGCTCGTGTGGTCAGCAGTGAGGAAGAGGACATAGATTTTGACATCATCCACAATGCTAATGATACGTTCACAGTGAAATACTCACCACCTGCTGCTGGGCGCTACACTATTAAAGTGCTTTTTGCAGGAGAGGTTTGTAATCTTTATTTTGCAACCTGATGTTTCTAGAATCTTTTTATGTGCTCTTTGATCATCGTGCACGTGCCAGATCACAGCTGGCTCTTTCCATGTCAGCTCACATGCACTTGATTTGGTCATTGTTTCTGTAACAGTGTAAAAAACTGAAACTTCTTTTGTAATACTTGGATGTATGCAAGTGAGAGGAGTTGGCTGGGGACACTGAAGTTTGTGTGATGTGTTGGACTGGCATAATGAGTGTTGTCTCCATGGTGGGACAAGGCTGCTTTCTAAAGGAAAAAAGACGCAAGTGGCTTTTCAAAGAAAACAGGAAAAAAGTTTTCCTTAAAAATAAAAAACAGAGACAAACTTCCAGCTGTTAACCTTGCCCTATATTTTGAATTATACTGCTCAGTAAGGCAACGTTTAAGTGAGGTGAAATTTTACTCAAGATGCTGGAATTAGAGCAGAATTATCATAAAAGTATTATCTGTCTAATATTGGCTAGTGAAGAGTGACCTGGTTATTTTTGGAGTTGTGTTTCTATTGCAGGAAATTCCTGCCAGCCCATTCAGAGTTAAAGTGGACCCCTCACACGATGCCAGCAAAGTGAAGGCTGAAGGACCTGGGCTGAACAAAACTGGTGAGAGCTGGGTTTGTGTAGTGTGACCAGTAATGGATCATGAGGAGCTGTTGCAGGATGGTCACAGCCTGGCTGAGCATCGCTGAGATGCAGCAGCAGGGTGGGGTGTCAGGCAGTTGGAAACAATGCCTTTTCTTTGGCATTTTGCTTGACTGGGCTTAATTGCTACTGAATGCTTATTGAGAAGAGTTTCTCTGTGTGAGCTGTGTGTAAATTAGAATTCACATTTTTCTTCAGGTGTGGAAAATGGCAAACCAACACACTTCACTGTGTTCACCAAGGGAGCTGGAAAAGCACCACTGGATGTGCAGTTCAGCAGCTCAGTGCCAGGAGATGCAGTGATGGATCTGGATATCATTGACAACTATGACTATTCCCACACCGTTAGGTACACGCCCATACAGCAGGTAGGTCTCAGTCCTGTAGCAGTACAAGAGTGAACAGCTCATGTTGCTGTAGTGCAATGACCTCTCTCCCTAGTACCTGTGCACAGAGGAAAAAGCAGAAAAAACTTGCCAGGGTGTCCTGTTCCTCAGGATTCCTAACACCTGAGGTATAATGGGAGTTGGAATGCAGTAATGCAGTTTTTCTGGTGTACTTATTGATAGCTTGTCACTGTTTTCTTTTCTATGGCAAAGAGAGATACTGATGCAGTAGCATACAGCTCACATTGTCATTCCATACCTTATCAGTTGAAGAAGAATGGTGGCAAACCTTCCCAAACTCCACAATGGAGCTGACTGCTTCTCCAGCTGCCACAGTCCTGTAGAGTTGAGGTTGTGGTGTGCTGCCTGTCAGGAAGCTGCTGGTGTCAAAGGAGCTGAAGTGCAAACCAGAGCAGGGACAAAAAGGAAAGTTTGGGTGACACTGCACTAGTTCCCAGTAGGCAAGTGTTGAAGTTGGTGCCTTCCTAGTGACATCATTAAAGAGCTGAAAGTGGAAGCTCCTAATAACTAGAAGTATTTTTCTTTATGCTTTACTTGTATGTTTGTAATGGGCCACTAAACACCAGAATGCAGAAATCTCGTATTTCTGAGGATGTAGGTGCTCTGATGCTGAGATGAAAATGTTTTGCTGCTCTTGTTCTCCTGAACAACCAAATGAACTACTAGGTCATCTGCCCCAGCTTCCTTGAATGGAGCTATGTAACAGTGCACTGATAAGGAAGACTGCAGTATTGTTTAGCTGATAATGCTGGGTTCGAATTCTTGAAAGCACCACAGAGCTAGCGTTTGTTTTTGGATAAAGCAGTTGCATGATCTCAGGATGTTGCTGGCATGCCTGTTTGGAGAGGCTTTGGCTTGTTTAGTCACAGTTGGTATGCAGAAGGGAGCACTCCTCTGTACTCCATGCATTCATGAGCAGTACCAGATTGCTGTGTTTCACCTGAAAATCACTGGTGAAACAAGCCAGGATGTCCAAACTGGATTTTCCACTTGGGTCTTCCACCTGGAGAAGTACCATGGGTCATGAAAGAGCTGTGTGCTTACAGGAGGTGCTCACGGATAGCAGTAGCAGGAGAGCAATGGTTAAAAAGAGCCAATGCTCACTAATTAGAGTAGCCTCATTGTCCCTCCATGCTGTGAGCACATAGGTCTTTCCTGGACCCTGTCTTTCTCAGGTTCCTAAGCAGTAGCTTATGAATGAGACTGTGGACTCTTCAGAGCAGGGGAAGGATGGAGTAGGTAGTTAAATTCCTGAGGGGCAGCGTCAGCCGCAGAGCAGACTTGGTTTAATGCTGTTTATTCGGCCTTATCTATCTCGTGGTGTTGCTACAGCTACCCGTGTGTGTGTTTTCTAAAAACAACCAAAAATAATCATGGAAGCTATTCACTAGCTTGCATGAAACATCCATGATTATTTCACTTGGGAGCAGAACCGGCCAAGAAGGAAAAGTAAGCAAACAGTGAATATAGCTAAAATATGGACTGCAGTAGGAGAGAATAAAAGGAACACACATCATGGGCTGGAGCTTGCTGTGGCTGTGCAGCATTCCAGCCAAAATACACAAGAGCATTAATCTTTCTGACTTGGTAGAGCTTAAACTCCTGGTATTTCAGATGCTGTAATAATATGGCCTCTTTGCAGTCTTAGCTTTGGCCTCTCCATGTGATGGAAGGGGATACCTGGTCTGGAGCAGTAGGACATTCATTCAGCTGTCCAGTCTGAGCACTGGGAGGGTGGGAGCCAGTCTGAGCTGGAGGCTTTGCCAGGCAGCTTGAATATAGTCTAATTAAATGTTGGAAAGAACTGTATTTTTTGCTATTTCTGTATTAAATAAAAACCATTTAGTACTTTGAAGGGGTGCAGTGGTGTGAGAGCTTTAGTGTCCATAAACCAGTAAATTTGGCTGTGGCCAGATAAAATAGATTAGTTGATGTGGTTATGTACTGCTTGGGTGCTGGTGTGTCTGTATGAACTGAGGAACTGAGCTAACATGTAAATTCTCCAACTAGGGTCCAATGAAGGTTTTGGTAACTTATGGTGGTGATCCTATCCCTAAAAGCCCTTTCACAGTGGGCGTTGCTGCTCCTCTAGACCTGAGCAAAGTTAGAGTGAATGGACTTGAAAACAGTAAGTACCTGTGGGCTGGAAGCCTCTGAAGGGTCTTTGGAGTCTGGGTGGTAGCCAACATGTCCTGCTGGAACAGGAGCAGGCAAAACAATCTCCTTTTTAACTGGCTACAGCTGGGGATCAACCAGTTCCAACTTTATAACTTGACCACTCTTATTTAGGTGGTGCTCTTGAGGACTGAATTTCAATTTAGATTTTTTTTTTCTTTTTTGCTAAGATTACATAGTAATGTGGGCAAAACATGTGTTTGGGGTTTGGTCCTTTGTGGTGAACAGAGCTGGATACTTCACCGGGCTGAGCACTCACTGAGGAAATCTGCTTCCCTGAGGGCTAGATGGCTGTTTGTTCAAATGTATCAAGCTGTTACATTGCACAGTGTCATTCATGTAGTCTTTTTGTTTTCCAAAAGTGGAAGAATTTAAGACTGAAATATTGTTGCTTTCCTGAAATGAGCAACAATACACTGATACTGTCAGACCACATCTTACAGGCTCGTTTTCCCCTGTAGCTTTGTAGTGTCAATTAACCAAAACACTTGGTTTTGATTGGTATTTTTTTTTTGTTTGGCTTGGGAGGGTTTTTTGCTTGCAGAGGAATGCAGACTGGACAGGGCTCTGCCATTACCTGTTCCCTCAGTGATGTGTACATGGGAGATTCTTTGGAGCACTGTCTGATGTGAAGTAAGTAATGTAATATGGGTTTTGTCTTTTTCAGGAGTGGAAGTAGGGAAGGATCAGGAATTTGTAATTGATACCAAAGGAGCTGGTGGGCAAGGTAAACTGGAGGTTAATATTTCCAGCCCTATGAGGAAAGCTGTGCCATGTCTGGTGGAACCAGTTCTTGGTAAGGAGTGCAGCACTGCAAAATACATCCCACGGGAAGAAGGACTGTATGTGGTGGATGTGAGTTATGATGGCAACCCAATCCCAGGGAGCCCATACACTGTGGAAGCCACATTGCCTCCAGACCCATCTAAGGTAAGTGAAATAGTATACCGCTGTAACAGCAACTGATACTTGGAAACTGAATTGTGGGCTATTGCATGAGACTTGGCTTGGTCTTGGCCAAAACATATCCAGGAACATCCTTACTCAGAGTGCTCAGTGATTCCTTTTGCAGCCTCCATGACTTGTAGAATTCATTCCCATAACACTGTGTTTGAAAAAAATGTTGACCCAATCAAAAATATGGAAAAAATCCTGTATAGTGTGGCAAATTTAAGTATTGCTCCTAATTTAATAGAAGTCTGTCTGATAAGCATCTCTGATGTATTAAGATGCTTTTTTTCTAAGGAAATTTATTTCAAGAAAAACATGCATACTGCATCAAATACTTTAATATTTCTACCTTTTATTTCCCATGGCTATATAAAAACAGCTAAGGTGAGATGATAAATATCCTTGCCTAGAACCCTCTTTGGCAGAGAAATACCAACTTTACAGTAAAAATGGGCTGAGTGGCAAAGGAGACAGTGCCTTCTGTGTATATTTAAGAGCCTGTTAATCAACTCCCACATACAAACAAGTCTTCTGGCAATAACATGGAAAAGGCTGTTTAGCTTAACTGCATATTCTCTTTTAGGTGAAAGCTCATGGTCCAGGTCTTCGAGGAGGTTTTGTTGGAAAACCAGCCCAATTTACAATAGATACCAAAGGGGCAGGAACTGGAGGTTTGGGTTTGACAGTAGAAGGCCCGTGTGAAGCTAAAATTGAATGTTCAGACAATGGCGATGGAACCTGCTCTGTCTCCTACCTGCCTACGAAGCCTGGAGAGTATTTTGTCAACATCCTCTTTGAAGAAGTTCACATTCCTGGTTCGCCCTTTAAGGCAGATATAGAAGTACCATTTGATGTCTCTAAAGTTGTTGCCACGGGTCCAGGTCTGGAGCATGGTAAAGTAGGCGAGGCAGGGCTGCTGAATGTCGACTGCACGGAAGCGGGTCCCGGGGACCTGCGAGTGGACATGGTGTCAGATACTGGCTCCAAAGCTGAGGTCCGGATTGATGATAACAAAGATGGGACCTATGTCGTTACCTATGTGCCACTCTTAGCTGGCATGTACACAATCAAGATGAGATATGGAGGAGAACAAGTGCCTAAATTCCCGGCCCGGGTCAAAGTGGAGCCAGCTGTGGACACGAGCAGAGTTAAGGTGTTTGGACCAGGAGTGGAAGGAAAAGGTGAGAATAACTATTATTATCAGAATTTGTAGGCCTTGCAGTCCTTTCTGAGCTTACTGAGCACTGAAAGTTGTAAAAGCCTTGCGTGTTTCCATTTTGATCCTTGGACAGACGGGAATCTCATGATCCCAGACAAGTTGTTTATCGTGCTGCTTCGTCAAATGTTTTGTTGTTGGAATAGAGTCACTTCTTGAAGTGACTCTTCAAAATATTTCCTGCAGATGTCTTCCGAGAAGCTACAACTGAGTTCACTGTGGATGCTCGACCTCTAACGAAGGCTGGTGGTGACCACATCAGGACACAGATCACGAGCCCATCTGGCTCCCCCACAGACTGTCTCATCCAAGACAACGCCGATGGAACATATTCAGTGGAGTACACGCCGTTTGAAAAGGGTAACCTCGGAGCTTGTTTTCTTTTACTTGAAAGGGGAAAACCAAGACCAAGCAGCTCTTCTGCCACTTTCATTTGGCAAACCCCTAAGGTCTGCCAGTAACTTGTTGGCATCTTTGCAAGAGGTCTGCCAGTAGAGGAGGAAGATTTTTCGGAAAGTAGCTCTATTTTAACTTGCAGAACTGACTTTTACGGTAACTTGTCTTTAGAAGAACAATTTGTAGATGAACATCTCAGTTACAAAACACTAGTGAAGTCTTGTGAAATGCAAGAGGAAACTCTTATCCATATACTGAAAATCAAGTCTCTAGCATCTTGTAGAATGATGTTAAGTGATGGGCATTTTCAGAGAATTCAGGAGATGTTTCCCCTCTTCTTAACAGGTCTGCACACAGTCAGTGTGACGTATGATGGTGTGCCTGTGCCAAATAGTCCCTTCAGAGTGAATGCCACAGAGGGCTGCCATCCATCACGTGTGAAGGCACAAGGACCTGGACTTACAGAAGCTTTCACAAATCAGCCAAATGCCTTTTCAGTTGTCACCAGGTGACAGGGCCTGTTTGGTCTTGAAGGAGTATCTGAGGGGGGGAGGAGGGTAGTGGTGTGTGCAATGCAGGATGCTAAACTCAGTACAAATATTTATAAAAAGGCCAAGCTGTGTCCAGCTGATGACTGTGTGTGCTACCTTGTCGTCTACTCTGCTCTGCAAACATTTGACATTAGGGATTGATAGTTACTGAGGAAAAAATTTTAGGAAAATGTGAGTGAGGTAGTGCTGAACAGCTTTGCATGCCAGCACATGCTGAAGACTGAACATTGGAAGTCAGGATAGCACATTTCCAAAAAGGATGAAAATGCAGCCAGAGCGCGTGAAGGCTACAAAACTGCTTTAGAGGCAGATGATTCTAACACTGTGTGTTTCTGTCTTGCAGAGGAGCAGGAATTGGTGGCCTTGGAATAACTGTTGAAGGACCTTCAGAATCTAAAATTAGCTGTAAAGATAACAAAGATGGGAGCTGCAGTGCCGAGTATGTTCCTTATGTTCCAGGAGATTACGATGTTAACATCACTTACGGGGGAGAGCATATTCCTGGTAAGAGCTCTTGCTCAGTGGCTTTCAGAAGAGGGAAGAAGTTAAACTACAGACTCAGTTCTCAGTTGGCTGCATCTCCCTTGTGCTGTGGGATGTTGATGTGATTTCGCTTTCTACTTTTCCTCAGAATTCAGGCAAAAAAGGCAGTGGCATTTGCTGAAATGGGTACAGATGAGTGGGACAGGGAAAGGGACACTAATCCTTGAGAAATAACTTTTTCTACAGGTCAGTGGTGTGTAATAATTTACATAATGAAAATAGCCCTTTGGTATGTGGATGCATTAAAGATCCTGTTCTGCAGTAAGAGGGTCTAATGGGTGATCCTGTCTTGGGGATTTTATTAAATACTGCAATTTTTGGTCACTGCGGAAAGCATAGTAACTGTTCTCTAAACCAGACATTTACCTGTGCATGCATTGGCATGGGATGTTTCCTGTTGGTCCCATTCTCTTTGTTGACATACCGAACTTATAAGATATAAGGAAATGTGTTGCCTCCATCATGCTTCATTCACACTTCTGGTTTCTTTCATGTTTGATTTTTTCCTGAGAAGCAGATGGATCACAACAGAATTATTGTCGACAATTCTGTGAAAATGTAGAAGCACCATCATTACACTTCTGGCTTTTGCAGAAGCAGAGGGATAGTGTGAAGGCTGTGGGGTTGTCATTCCTGCCTGCAGCAGAGGGATAGTAATAAGAAAGCCCAAGGAAAAGTAGAGAAAAAAGACTTTTTGTTCTCTGTAACTGTTGACTCTGTGGTATTTAACACTTGCTATGTCAACTTCCAGGCAGTCCTTTCAAGGTTCCTGTGAAGGATGTTGTGGATCCCAGCAAGGTGAAGATAGCAGGACCAGGTCTGGGAACAGCTGTTCGAGCTAAAATCCCCCAGTCCTTCACTGTAGACACCAGCAAGGCAGGAATAGCACCTCTTGAAGTGGTAGTGACAGGACCCAGAGGTAAGAACTAAAGTATTCCATCTGACTGTGCCCATATCTGTGTTTGGGCAGGTAACATGGTCCTGACCCTGCTTGCAAAGGTGGTGATGCCACTTGAATGTGCATTTCCCTGTGTTCCTGTTCATCTGTTGTGTGCCCCTTGGCAGCTGACCCACATGTCATGCTGTGAAAGGAGAGATGTGTCTAGGCAGTGCTCCTTTGGACAGTGTCTTTGATAGCTTCAGCTTAATCACCTAATCTTCAGGGCTGGGAGAAGTGATGTGAGTAACCACCACCAGTGAGCAATTGTGTGTTAAGTTTTAGATATCAAAAAGGAAATCCGAAGTCTAACATGTGAACAGTGACTTGGGATACCTGCGTCAGTGGATTGCAGGAGTCTCTGAATCATGGTGAAACTGCTCAGTGGTCCCCAGAGAGCAACAAGGCCCTTGAGTGATAGCATTAATGGTGTTTTCATTAACTTAGGAAGTTGTCTCAGTGGCACAGTCTCTTGGCAGTGAGTACCTGTTGGCTGCAAGTCTCACCTTGCTGAGAGGTGATAGCTGCCTTCCCCACTGGAGTGTCAGGTCATGCTGTGCAGGTGCCCTACAGGTAACACTTCTTTAATTCTAGCGGATGAGACGGATTCCCAGGGATGGCGCTCCCCATTGAAAGCAATTTCGGATTTCTTTAAAGGTGGTCCAAAGGGTGACACTGAGACAGGTTTGACCTCTTGCTAACTACTGGCAATTTTGGCTCTTGGAAATCCAGTTGGCAACTGCAAGAATCATCTGGAGGAGGGAGTGGGAACCAACAGTGTTGCTTTTAGGCTGTGCGTGGCAACTGCATACATTTCTTTTGTGCTTGCTTTACTACTAATCCTTTCTGTGTTTTAAAGCCAGCTTGTAATTGTAGACTGCTTTGTGAGTTGATCTGAACTGATATGTCACATAATCTGCCACAGATTTAGCTTAATACAAAATGAAATAATTGATTTTGCATTCTTAGGTCTTTGGCAGCTTGCAGGGTGTTCTTGCCTAGGCAGTGAGCCTGCCTTTCTAAACACCTGATTGTGAAAGACTCAGCTGATGAATGCTACACACCAACTGGCTTTAGGGCTCAATTTTGTGCAGTGAATCCTAGTAATAATAAGTAATCTTGTAAATGACAGTTCAGACGATTATAAGCATTACTCATTTTCTGTCTTGAAAGATCTTCAATGCACTTTTAGCAATTGCTCTTGACCTAGACTGTACCAAAAGGCAGATCTTTCTCCAGTATTTTCATGGTAGCTTTCATTTACAGCAAGAAGATGGGAGCTCAGAGAGCTGTGGATAAAAAACCTATCTCAAGTCAATGGCTTTGACTATAAAATATGGGAAACTGATCACTGATCCATGGCTGTTGCTTTCGTTAAAAAAAAAATTGAAATTTAGCTTTTGCCAGCTGTAAATGAGCAGTGCATCTTGTAGCTTTTTGCAGCAAATGACTGTATTTTAATAGCACAGCTGAGGAAATCATATGTTGCTTTTTTAGGAGTTGTGGGACCTGTTAATGTGGTAGACAATGGAGATGGCACCCACACGGTGGTGTACACCCCTATGCAGGAGGGACCCTACATGATCTCTGTCAAATACGCTGATGAAGAGATTCCTCGAAGGTAAGGTGGTAAGAGAAACTTTGGAGAATTGAAGATTTAACAATACAGTTGTATTCTCCCAACACATGAGCACCATTTAAGGACTGGCTGTGGTCCTTTCTACTTAACCAATGCAGCTCCTTGCACGACTTCAGTGTTCAGTGGTGTTTTGAGCCCACTGCACCTGGAACACACAGTGTAGGAGGGGCATATCCACCTCAGAGTGCACTGCAGCAACTATCAGCCACTGACTTGGGAGGAGGGGAAATAATGGGTTTCTCTTTCAGTCCCTTCAAGGTGAAGGTGCTTCCTACGTATGATGCCAGTAAAGTGACAGCAAGTGGACCAGGGCTCAGTTCCTATGGCATTCTAGCCAGTCTGCCTGTGGAGTTCGCTGTGGATGCTAAGGATGCTGGGCAGGGACTTCTGGCTGTACAGATCACGGTAAGTGACAAAACCAAGCAGGACAGGAAACATGTTTTCTAGGTGGGCATGAGTCTCTCCTTTCAGAATGTCCACAGCTTTATCCTAACATACCCAGTGTCCTGGAGGCTGGGCTGCTGACTGGATCCTAAGGTCTGGTACAGGAAAGTCTTGCACTCTGCATTTGTTAAAACTTCTGTCTTGAAGTCATCAGATATACTCTGTTTGGCTGTTACCTAACCTTACACTCTGCAAATGTCCAAAATTAGTTTCTTGTAAGTTAATGAAAATACTGGCATTTGAAATGGAGGCAGTCTTCTAGCAGTGTTCAGCAAGGCCATGAGATAATGACCACTCTGAGCATCACATTGTGGTAAATTACCACATGTCTCCCTCAAGGTTGCCAGAAATCGTAAGCTGCTTAAGGAGATACTGCGGGAATGTTTTGATTTATCTTTGTTACTGCTCTTTCCAAGTTTCTGGTGCCCGGACTCTGTGGCCTCAGCAAAAAGTTGTCTGGTTAGTGGACCATAATGCTGAGCTCTGGCATGCCTAGGTCATGGCATGCCTGGTTGTACTTGCCCTTCTGCATTCTTGCTCCTGTCTTGTCTCAATGCCTGCTCAGGTGCACCAAAGCAGTTGCCATTATTCTGGCATGCAAGTGTGCTCTTAAAAGATCCAAGATGCTTATCAGAGCTCCCAGCCTGGCTGAGGCTTTGAAGACCATGTTCCACAAGTCCTGTATGGTGGAAGTGCATAGGTGATCCTTCTGGCAGCATTTGTTTGCTTCTTATTCTGAGCTGTTGAGTGTCAAATGTTTCACAGGCCTTCCTGACAGAAGTAAGCTCTTTTGTGCTGTACCTAAAATCTCAAGTCCTTTGCAGATTATACTGTACCCCAGGCAATGTTGAGTCATAAAATTCAAAATGGAGTCAACATGTGATTCCCTGTAAGCAGTCTTGGAAGACTTTCTAAAATGCTTTGTGCTTTGCAGCTGACAAGAAATGGTAGTTGAAGGGGCTGCATAGACCTGCTTTTAACTATAGACTATGCAATGTGCCAGCAGCTGGATGCCTCATGCAGGAGGGTTGACAGCAGACTCCAGTAATGCATCCCCCTGCCCTCAGACCTTTCAGGGAGCAGCTACCCAGTGCTTACTCAGGACAGAGCTGTACAGTGTGACTGCCCATTTGTGCCTCAGGGACCTGCGAAGTGTTCTTCATTTCCAACAGCAGTATAACAGTGAAGCCTGAACTTCTTACAATTATTATAAAGTTCATTAAAATGGTTTGCTGCTCTTATAAGCATTCTCATATTAACCAAAGAGTAGTTATTGATAGCACTGACTATTTTATAGTGGTCTGATACCTTTCTGCTCCTAATAGTCTATATTTGTTACTAGTCTTTGAGCAAAGTATCTTTAAACTTCAAGAAGCTGCAGTTCCGTATCTGTTTGAGACCACATAAGTATGATTGTGAACAGATTTGATGCCCAGCTAAGGAAATTCAAAACCTTCATAGTGCTTAAATCTTCTGGTTTGCATTCCTCAGGACCAAGAGGGCAAACCCAAGAGAGTGGACATTCATGACAACAAGGATGGCACTTACACAGTCACCTATGTTCCTGACAAAACAGGCCGATACACAATTGGCATTAAGTATGGTGGAGATGATATCCCCACCTCTCCCTATCGAATCCGAGCATCTCCAGCTGGGGATGCCAGCAAGTGTTTGGCCACGGGTGAGTGTTTGACTCCTCTCTTTGCTGTTGTTTGTTCTGGGTGTATAAAGCTGCCTTCTGAGCATGGTGCAGTGGATGTGATGGGTGTAGAAAACACGCTTGAGACTTGTGTAGTCTGGCTGCTCTTACAGAAGGGGTTTTCCTAAAGATAAAGACGTGTCCACCCTGTGGGTGAGCAGGGATTCTCTTGCAGCCTTTAGCAAAATATGTCAGACTGCCTGGGCTGTTATAAACAGCCAGATGCAACTGTCTGATGCTTATTTTGGCATCAGTAAGTCTAGCTGAGAGCATTACTGAGGTTGATTTAAAAATAACATGTATGTGTGTGTCCACTGCATCATACTCCATGCACAGTGAGTGTTGCCAGAAGCTTTTAATTCTAAGCAAAAAGAGAATTAATTCTGAGGATGTAAATAGCTGGCTATGTGCTTCTATATTAGCAAAGCCTATCCAGGCTGGTGTAGTGGAGGTTTCTGCTGCTTTTCTGTCTGGTCAAGATTGGCCCAGGTCTGAGCAGGCTTCTGGGAAGGAGAGAACCTAAAGATATTACTATGACTCAAAAAATCATTGCCTTGGTGTAGGGAAGGGACTCCAGATTTGTTGCTGTAGGAGCACACAGGTTTTAAGGATGGGTGTTCATCACATGGCTTTGGGCTGGTCACCGTGGCATGCTCCCACCTCCTAGGAGGCTGTGGCAGGGAGCAGAAGTGGCAGGAACTAGTTACAAGAATGCCACTGAACATTGAGTCCCTTAATTGAAGAATAAATAAATAAAGTAGGCAAGGCCAAATTGAACAGAGAAGCCTAATCTGTTGTTGTAGACTTGTGAGAGTGTGTGGGCATTGTGCTGCACCTGGGCATTTTGTAGTTAGAGTGCACCTGAAGCCTGTCCAGGAGCTGGCTGCTTTCAAGTTGTTTTAAACAGAAATACATTCCTGACACAATGGAAGAAAAAAAGAGAGATCCTCTTTGCCTCAAAATTTGTTTTAAAGATAGTTTAATGGGTAAATCTGATACTCTTCCAAGTAACTCAAGTCACTAACTATTCAAAGTAACTGAGATGGAGATTACTGCCAGATGCCAGCTAAAATTTCCCATTTCCAAGAAGTGCTTCTGATTCAGTGCTGTAAAGCTGAAACACAATCACTGTAGGAGTAAGTGCTGAAATACTGCCAAAGTATTAAACCAGCAGGTTCATTGCCACTTGAAAAAATGAGCCATTTACCGGGTAACAAGTGAGGGTCAGAAGCAGGAGTGTTCAAGATGTACTACTGCAAATAAGACATAATAGTTCTCGTTCAAATACAGTGTTCTTCAAGCTAGATTTGATTGCTACAATTTTGGCATTGTTGCATGATGTTCTTTTTTTGGGATGTGCGGCAGAACAGTGGAAAATCATTTGTGGATAATGGTGGAGGAAATGTGGCCATGGCTGCTACTGTGCCCTTTTATAGCTGCTTACACAGGGAGATTTACGTTAAAGCAGTGCAGCCGAGTTGCTGGCTGGGCAGAAGAAAGTGCCTTTGGCTCTGCATAAAGGAGTAGGATGATAAGTGTGGGTTAAGGCCTTGCTTTCTTCAAACTTAGCTTTTTTTCCTCTCTGTTCCTGTCCAGCCTCTCTGTTTGCAGCGGAGAAAGAGAACTGGTAGCCATCTCTTGCATACTACTGTGCTAACCGATTTTACAAATGTCCCTTGTTGTACATCTGCTCCCAAAACGGCCATCTGTGGCTCCCTGGGGCCAATGCCTTGGTGCCATGCTCCCCAGGCACCTCACAGGCAGTCTGCCTGGGAAAACCATCCTGTGAACACTTTCTGTAATGAAAATTGCCTTATAGGTCCTGGAATTGCACCCACTGTGAAGACTGGTGAGGAGGTTGGTTTTGTGGTAGACGCCAAATCAGCAGGGAAGGGAAAAGTGACGTGCACCGTCCTCACGCCAGATGGGACAGAAGCTGAAGCAGATGTTGTTGAAAATGAGGATGGGACTTACGATATCTTCTACACCGCTGCCAAACCAGGAACCTATGTGATTTATGTCCGCTTTGGTGGGGTGGACATTCCCAACAGTCCTTTCACCGTCATGGTAAGCCAGTTCTGCTCCAGAAGTACCTCCCACTCAGATTCCTGCTGCCGTGTTTTATTTAGCGTTAGGTTAACTCTGTGTGTAAATGTTTGTTCAGTCATTTATTGGGCTAGCGGGAGCTAATGAATCCTTGTTCCTTGCACAGCTTATTTTGAGCAGGCAATACGGTTAAGTGAAGCAGGATAAAAACCCAGAGAATGAGGACTTGGCTTTTCTGAAGAAATTTGTTTTTAATTTCTTGACCATGTAGTTCTTTCTCTAAATGATATAACAGTGGTTGTAGTCAGCTTCTACAACTAATTATGTTGGCCACTGTCAGATACAGTGCTCTGCCCTCTCTGTCTCTCACTTTTTATTAAGTTGACCTCAAAACAAGGAACGGTCTGCTGACAGATCCCAGGGAAGCAGACTCTTAGCTCACACTTAAAAATTACTTGTAAGTGCTAGTTAAACTGTTACAGCCAAATTCCCCTTCCCTCTAATTACCTTCCTTCCAATGTAAGTACTCTCCATTTAGCAAACAACACCCCAGCCCCCTGTGAAGCAGACTAGGTGCCTCTCAGGGCTCACAGAAGCCCTTATTTGAAGAACATTTCTCTGTGTTGGCAAAACAATTTCTGGTCTTCTAATCTCAACCAAAGCAGTCTCTGGTGCATCTCGGTCCCTGAAATCACAAGACTGTAATTTTGCTGAGTCCAGGTGGAGCTCACTGGCAAGTCCCTGGGGCCAGCAACTCTGGCTCTTCCTACCTGTCATCCTGGCAGATTGCTACGGGTGTTTGAAGATTTCCTTGAGAGAAACTACTCTCTTGGTTGCTGCTCAAGGTTCACCACAGGAAATGCCTCTCAAGGTCAGGGAGCCCAATCCTGGCCAGCCAAAATTCCCGCTTCCTAGCTAACTGAGACAGTATGTGTTTGACTTCGGTGTCTCAGCTGAGGACAGAGAACACTGAAACAGCAGCATTTCTGTTTTGCATTGGTTTTCTTAGTGGAGGCCATCCATGCAGAAGTTTCCAGTGGGTTATTTTATTAGGGTGGTTTGCAGTGGTGTAAATGGGCACAGGGGGGTCTGGGATGGCTGAGCCTGGGGGAGCTGCTTGTGTGGATGTCAGTCCCGGGCACTTGTTTCGGGTTAATGGGGGAGTTGAGAATTTGCAAGTCATCCTCTTGGCACGCCTGGTGAGAAAAGTGGCTGCGCCAGGGGAAAATACATTCAATGTCTTGACAACGCAGTCCCAGCTATGAATCAGAAGAATGGCTTTGCTGCTATGGCTGGACGTGGGCTGGGTCATTCACCCAAGTGCATGAGCCAGAGCAGCCTTCCCATACAGCCGGCTCCCCTGCCTCCCAGCTGGCACGTCGTGCTGTGCAGCATTCAGGGACTCATCTTAGGTTTAAACCTTTCCCTTCCCTCACTACATCAGTCCCAGAAGAAAGCAACTCTGATATTCAGTTCCACCAGTGTTCAGGCACAGCTTTCTGCTTCCCTCCCAAGCATCCAACAGCAGCACGTACTGGCTTTGTACCTTGCTGTGCCACCGGTGGCTTCCCCCAGTGCTTGCAGATAAGGGCAGTTTCCCAGCTTCCCTGACTGGATCTGGGTCTTTGCTGTGGCGAGAGGAGTGGGAGGGCTACACAGTGGGAGGAAGGTGTTGAACTGGAGCTGTGTGTTCTGAACTGTGGAAGGTGGGAATGCCTCCATGCCAAAATAACATCTAATAACAACTAACCTGCCTCTACCCCTGCCCAGGCTGTAGATACAGATGATGTCGCCACACGGTCACAGGAACCAGTGGGTGCTTCCCCCCCCGGATTCCACCCTTGGGTACACAATTTTTACATTTTTCAGCTCCCCATCTCTGTTCCATTTCAGATGACAGCCTGCTTCTTGGGACTGCTTGATTGCTCTGGTCATTGTGTACATTCTTTCTGTTTCATCAATTGTTCTTGGGATCCAGACCTTGTTTTTTCTTTGCTGCTTGAAGGGAGTCTCCAAATAAACTCATGTAAACATGAAGAGGATCATTGCACTCACGGCTTCCACTTCTGAAATGTCTACTGTTGGCAAAAGCACCCTGAGTGCACTGCTTTGTTTTCCCAGTAAAATCACAGTGTCTTGAGTTCACAGTCGCATTGTGAAACTTTTTTCTTTTGTCCATTTTGTGTTGTAATCATTCTGCCCCATTTAAAAATCACTTTCTCTTCCAGGCCTTAAGCAACTAAATCCTTTCAGATGGAGCCACTTTGGGTCTTGTGTGTGCTACATTGTCTTCCATCCCTTTGTATTCCATTTTTATTTCTTAACTTTTTTCCAGCATGTCTTCATCCGCACCGTGTTTGATTTGCTCTGCTCTGCGGTGTGGTGTTGTGAAGGAGAGCTTGGCCCGACACTGCTCTGGTTGAGCCCAGTCCTTGGCTGGCTGCAATAATCACCGCACTCTCTCTTCTGCTTGTGCTTGCAGTGGAGTTGCTCAGTGCTCATTTGCCTCTGCCAGCCTTTTTGAAGTGACCTATCTTTTTGCTTGCTTTAGGTTACAGAAGAAGCTTATGTCCCGGTTGGAGACATGAATGGCATGGGGTTCAGGCCCTTTGATATGGTTATCCCATTTGCTGTAAGGAAAGGAGAAATAACAGGTACCTGGAGCGCCTCTCCGGGAGGTTTTTGCTTTTTGTTAGTGTGTTTATCCATTTGCAGCTAACAGACTGGGTGGTCTAGACCACAGAGTGTGTGGGAGGTTTGTATCCTGCCAGCAACTTAGCTGTTTAATTTCACATCGAGTGGCACCCACTGAGGATGAGTAGGATACGCCCCTTCAATGGTTTGAGTTAAATGAGAGAATTCTCAGTGCTAGGCTGTGAGCTACTGCACAGTAGGGCTTGTTGATGCTTTTTCCCTTCTGGAGCAGCTACATGCATCCTTGATAAGCTCCAGTATTTCTTTTCTGCAGATGCTATAAAGCAGTTAATTCTGCGTTCTTGTTACATACCTTCTCCAAAGCAGGTGACCCTTTTTCTACAGGTCTGGCAGCTGACTTTATTGCTCCAGTTGCACTAAGCTCCTGCACACAAGGCCTGTGTCCCCTCTGCCCTCTAGCTCAGTAATCTCACCCCAAGCCCTGGCCTGTCCCAGTTTGAAGGAACAGTCAGTCTTTCCTTTTAAAAAGTGCAGCAGAAGAGGGAGCATCTTGCTACAAGTTAGATCAGCTGCTTTTTATGTGGCTTGCTGTGAAAAGCTCCATGGCTGCATCAAACAGCCCTGCCTGTAGAGTTTGTAAGGTCACAGGACCATTTGCCAGATGTCTACCACTGCCTTTTATTCATGTAGCTTAAGCAGAAAATGTGTCTGGTTAGTGTTCCCATTAGTCTCCGATTTGTGCCTGTGGGTAAGGAATTCAACAATTTAAAATCCTTGTTTAAAATGGCTAGACAATTCTCTGTGGGTGGGAGAGGGGAAGCAGGCAGCTTTTCCTTCTGTAACTCTCATGGTGGCCTTTTGTAGGTGAAGTACACATGCCCTCAGGAAAGACAGATACACCAGATATCGTGGATAACAAAGATGGCACTGTAACAGTGAAATATGCTCCTACTGAGGTTGGGCTGCATGAAATGCACATAAAATACATGGGCAATCACATCCCAGGTAAGTCTGACAAAGCAGGCCGTGCAAATCTGAATGCACAGTCCTGCTGATGCATCTGCTCCCTGGTGAGGTTCTATAGCTAAGTTGTACATGCTGTGGAAAGATCTGCCCAGAATATTTTGCCATTCAGTGGCCCTTTCTCTGCAAGCAGTCCAGAGAGAACTACAGCAAAGAAGTGCCAGCACATATGAGCTTCCACTGTGGCTTAATAGTACCAGCCAGGCTTAAAATGGATTTTGGTTTTGGGAAACTAGCTTTTGTGGCATTTTTTTGTGAAGAAGAAACATACAATTTTCTAACTACCAGTTTTTCAGAATGAAATTTACTGCCATGGTGCTCAACAAAACTACTGGTTACAGTGTGTGTTTATCCTTAGAACTGCATTGGGCAAAAAATCTCAAAACTGTGGAGAGAACTGATTGGCTAAAATACTATAGTTACTCTTTCCATCTCATTACAATAAGATAAAACACACATGCACATTATGCTGTAATCTTTCTTTCTTCCTGGCTGCTTCTTAACAAACAGAAACCATTGCCTTTCATTCCATTTCTCTTCTTTTGTCCTTGCTTCACAGGCTGCCCAGTGGAAGCACTGCCTCGCCTGGAGGCTGTAACTGCCCTGCGGTTCTCCCGGCATGCTGTCTGTGGGGGGCTGGGCAGAAAGGGGCAGGCCTGTAGAAGGACTTCCAGACGCAAGACAAAATACCTTCACCACTGCCTGAGAGGGACTGCTGGTTCTGTTTATACAGAAACACAGGACAACTTAGGCTGAAATAGGGAACTCAGATGCATGGTGCTGCTTCAGTTTCTTCAGCACTTCAAGGATATAGCACCTGCACAGGTGCTGACCTGTCTGATGTATTGGTTCACTAAGACCGTTACCCTGTGCTGGCATAGAAAGATGATGTGCCATTATGTTTCTTTCTTGAAGGTTTTTCATTAATCAAGCCTTTTACTGTCTCAGCTGCAAAATCTAACTTTGGACAGAAGAGCCTTTTTTTGAGACCATTATTGGCTGTTAGTGACTGTACTTTTTGTTCTTATGCACCAGCTCAGCTAATCTGAGGCTGGCAAATACATTTTTGGATACCATTCAAATTTGTTAGTTCAGGTTCGTTGAGTCAGACAATGTGCTGTGCTAGTTCCTAATTCTGAGCTACTGAAATTCAGAATCGGTGCCTGAACTGAAAGCCTGGTTCTGAGTCATGTACTGATTTAATGTGCTAAAAATAAACTTGCAGTGAACAAGACCCTTTACAACATCACTTAAGCTTATCTCTGGTCACCAGAGCAACGCTTACTCTTCCATGACTGAATGTGGCCCAAATTGTGAAGAGGTGTTTTGTGGATGTGTTTTGAGGATGGAAATGGAGACTTACTTGGTTTTTAAGTGCATTATGGTCACAATAAGGTTTTCCAGATACCATGTAGTGAGAAGGGCATTCAAGAACATGGGTATCAGTTCTTGTAGTCCAGACTACTCATGCTTAAAAGTGCTTCTTTTTTTTTTTTTACCATTTAGAGAGCCCTCTGCAGTTCTATGTCAATTACCCCAACAGTGGCAGTGTGTCTGCTTATGGGCCTGGCCTCATTTATGGGGTTGCCAATAAACCAGCAACTTTCACCATTGTCACAGAAGATGCAGGAGAGGGTAAGTCAGTTCTTTAAACACATTCTACCCTAAACTAGGAACTTCCTGGTAGTGTAATGCACATTGGCTTTAATTTACATTCATCTGTCCAACTATGAATCTCTGATGTGACACAAATGACTTATGCAAATATCAGGCTGTAACTTGCAGTAAAAACTGATTTATTACCCCTTCCTGAGAGCACTAGATGTACTCTGTGGTACAGGGTGCAAATTATTTGTTTAATTAAAAACTGAAAGCAGCTTCAATCAAGTGGATGGTGACTGGGTGTGGAATCACTGTTAGGTGAATCTAAAGACTGAATAGAACTGTGGCCTGGCGTGAGCTGGTTTTGCTGCTGGCCTTTGAAAATATGCATTTAAGCTCCATTTTCAGTACCAGGTACTGGATATTTCTCTTTGGACCAAATCTTTGAACCTGGTGTTCAGAAAGATTTACAGAAGTGCCACTCTACTTTTTTCCTAGGTGGGTTGGACTTGGCTATTGAAGGACCTTCAAAAGCAGAGATCAGTTGCATTGATAACAAAGATGGGACGTGCACGGTCACGTACCTGCCTACTCTACCTGGGAACTACAGCATCCTGGTCAAATACAATGACAAACACATTCCAGGCAGTCCATTCACAGCCAAGATCACAGGTATAAAGTTTAAACTTTTGGAAGCACTTCATATTAAAAATTAACCTCTGATAGCATGGGGAACCTGCTTTGTGGCAGGAATTTGAAGTCCTCTGATTTGTTCTGCACTTAACCTTGTAATGTTTTCTGACTCGTTTCTCTTTATGCATTCAGATGATAACAGAAGACGGTCTCAGGTTAAGCTTGGTTCTGCTGCTGACTTTATGTTGGACATCAATGAGACTGATCTCAGTCTCCTAACAGCCAGCATTAAAGCCCCATCTGGTCGTGATGAGCCTTGTCTTCTGAAGAGGCTGCCCAATAACCACATTGGTAAGCTCTGAGAGATTACTATGATAGCCTTTACTCCACTCTGCTTTGCTGTGTAAAATGACTTCTGTGCTCCTTCCCAGAAGAGTATTGTCCAACCAAGTAGTTGATAGTGTTTGCTACAGTTGTCCAAAGACAGAAAATTATGAAGAGTGGCCTCTTGTCTTAGCTTGCATGTGATGTGCCAGGTTGTGATTGAAGTGGGTTTTGTCAGCATATATGAATGGCCTTGTGGTGCACTTGAGAGCGACACTTCAACATAAGGGAGCTCTTTCAGTATTTCATTTCTTGGTGTGATCAAGCCATTTAAATCAAGAATAACATGAATAAAAACTGAATAAATTTCTCACATTTCTCTGCTTTGTAGGCATCTCATTTATTCCACGGGAAGTAGGAGAACATCTGGTTAGCATCAAGAAAAATGGGAGCCATGTGCCGAACAGCCCTGTAACAATCATGGTGGTCCAGTCTGAGATCGGGGATGCCAGACGGGCAAGAGTGTTTGGACGTGGCTTGGTAGAAGGACGAACCTTTGAAATGTGTGACTTCATTGTAGACACAAGAGATGCAGGTTAGTTCCCTTGCAAGGGGCCATGAGATGCTGTGAGATATATATTGACTCTACACAAGAGCACTGCCTCCCTCAGCATGCAACCACCACGTCACAAGCTGCAAAGCAGCAGCCACCATGAAACACAGCTGTTAATATTATTGTCTGTTATTAACCACAGACAGTGCTATTAACTTAGAATATGCTTTATAAGGTCCTGGCTCATGTCTTTGGTACAACCAACAGGGACTGTCGCTGGGGTGGTGCTGGCTCTAGTATCATTTGGTACAGCAAGAAGGAAATGAGGAAGATACTTCTCCGTTGGTTTAATGTGGAGTCTTGGATAACTTTTTAGCTTGGAAAATAACTTTTCAACATTATTGAAATAAAAGGGATATAGTCAGAGATTTTTAGGAGTAGAATGCATGCTGTGCCTCAACATCTGACTGATTAGGAGTACAGAAATGCCATTAAGGCATCATGCAACTCCCATGTGTCCATTATGATACAAACCTACATACAGTGCCTGCTATGGGTTTGGACTATTTTATGTCAGATTTAGAATAGAGCTTTGGAAATCTGAGGCTAACCTATCTATCGTAGGTTATGGTGGGATTTCACTGGCAGTTGAAGGACCCAGTAAAGTAGAGATCCAAACTGAAGATCTAGAAGATGGAACTTGCAAAGTGTCCTATTTTCCAACTGTACCTGGTGTGTACATTGTATCCACTAAATTTGCAGATGAACATATTCCAGGTAAGCAGAAGTGTTGGGCAAATTTTTGGTTAGTACAACAGAAGTCTTATCTGGTTGACCAGTGCTCTGGGATTGCGGGTGGGCTGTGTGATCTGCCTTGGACCATAAGTCCCAAATATTTGAGGAGGTTCTCGCCAAGCAGCAAGCATCCTAAAGTGTTCTGGTGTATTTGACTTGGGCCTGACCGTTAGTTCAGTATAAAAGTTCCCCTATGGTCACCTGCAAGTCAGAGGAGGCTTTTATTTCTGCCTTCAATGGAGTGTGTAATAAGCAGAGGAGGAATGACTCGCTGTGATACTTACAGGCAGCCCATTTAGTGTGAAGATAAGTGGTGAAGGAAGAGTTAAGGAAAGCATCACACGAACAAGACGGGCTCCCTCTGTTGCAACAGTAGGAAGCATATGTGATCTGAACCTAAAAATCCCAGGTAAGCAACAACATCCTTATCCCCAAAACCACAACTTGCACTTGTGTAGCATGGGGTACTTGAAGCAGGGAAAATACGAACTTCAGTTTTGTAAAGACATTCCAATATTAACATAGCTTAGGGAAGAAACACCGGTAATGTGTCTTTTCAAACAGTTAAAAATAAGCATAACCATGATCAACACATGGAGAAGTAAATACTGGTGAAGCCTGCCTAATTTATTCTGTGTACAGCAGGCTGGAGAATGGGCTGCACAGCTCACTTCAGCGCCAGGGTTTTAAGATCAAGTTGACTGTTAAATGTTTGTACTGCTGTCTGAAAACTGTGAATTGTGTAGGCCAGGTTTAGCTGGCTGCACTTATCCAGCCACTTCATCTACCTCTGTAGCACCTGGAAAGCTGCAACTGGCCAGGTTTTCTGCTCAGAAGCACACACGTAGCTGAGCACGCAATGGGCATCTGCATGCCTCTTCTGTTGTTTGTACTGGATAATCATTTGAGCTCAGGTCCTGCTTCCAAAACCCTTTGTCATTTTCTAACCTGCATTTTTTATTCTCTTCTTGCTAGAAATTGATTGTGCCGATATGACAGCCCAGGTAACCAGTCCCTCTGGGAGAAACTTTGATGCTGAAATCGTAGAGTGTGACAAAAACACCTACTGTGTCCGCTTTGTGCCACAAGAAATGGGGGTCCACACTGTGGATGTCAAATACAAAGGGCAGCCAGTGCCAGGCAGCCCCTTCCAGTTCACCGTGGGGCCACTGGGCGAGGGAGGAGCCCATAAAGTGAGAGCTGGAGGCCCAGGGCTGGAGCGTGGAGAGACAGGTGTTCCAGGTGAGTACTCTGCTCTCAGGTGTGCAGTGCAGTGTTTTGGTTAACAGGAGCCTCCTGGAGAAACTGCTAAGCAGTATGTCCCAGGATGATGGGATGAGCTACTGTTCTTCAAATACGCTCAGGTGTAGAACTTTACAGTCTGTTAGGAGGAAGCTGCAACCCAGCAGCAGCAGCAGCAAACATACTCTTGTGTGTGCTCTTGTGTTCTTTAACAGCTGAGTTCAGCATATGGACACGGGAAGCTGGAGCTGGAGGACTGTCTATTGCTGTAGAAGGCCCAAGTAAAGCAGAAATCACCTTTGATGACCATAAAGATGGATCTTGTGGTGCATCATATATAGTTCAAGAGCCAGGTATGTACTGAGACCAAATCACATGGAAACAACACTGATTGTGACTTTCTGTGAAACTAAGGACGCTCACTGCTTCTCTTCTCTTCTCTTCTCTCTGCAGGCAACTATGAGGTGTCCATAAAGTTCAATGATGAGCACATTCCTGAAAGCCCCTACCTGGTTCCTGTCATCGCCCCCTCCGATGATGCTCGCAGGCTCACTGTCACTAGTCTTCAGGTGAGACATAAGGAAACATCTCCACAACTTACCACAGAGACTGATTTTGTCCTTGTTCTCCAAAATCAAAATGGTTGTCCTTTGCTCTTAGTAATAGCCTTGCCCTGGTTGGTGCTTGTTTTCAAGCTCAGCTTGCAGCCAGAGAGATTTTTGGCAGCTGGCACCTGGGTAACTCTGGCTAGCCAGAGTTCAAAGGCAGAAGGCTCAGCTGAGTGTGTTACAAGTAATAACAGTTGGGAATTGGAATAAGAGGCTCCAGAAATAGCACTGGAGGAGGGAAGACATGTTTCCCAAGCCATTAGCTAGGGGAAGGCCAAGGAGAACTGAAACTTAGAGGTGAACCATTAGTGATCATGCTGGTACCAAGTTCCTCATTTGGCACGTGCATGAAGAGCTGCATTTCCATGGGTGAGGTAGCGCAGGGCTGCATGGCTGGGACACCACTGCAACCTGGCCAGGCAGACAGAGGTGGCCCCACCATGAGATCAGGGTGCAGATTTGCTCTGGGTGATGTCACAAAACCACAGAATCACAGCTCAGATGATTCATGAATGTTAGTGAATCTCAGAGTGAGTCACAGCTTTGTAGCTGGTCTGGACTCATCTGGTAACCTCACTATGTAATTTGTGTATGTGTGTGGTTACAGGCATTAAAATACAAGTAACATTAAAGGCCTGACTGAAATCTCCAAAGCCAGAAGCTTGGATGTGAGACTGAGAATCTGTGTCTGAATATACTGTACCTCAGTCCTCCTTGAGTGGTGATTACTACTTCAGTTGAGGCTTTTTTTGCCTATGTCCCAGCTGTGATCCCCAGGAGTTTGCCTGGGGCTGCAGGAATTCTCCACCTCAGCTGTGTAAATGAACCATGACAGCCTGATCCGGTAGTATCTCTTCTAACCAGGAGTTACAAGGGCATTAATTAGTCACTGTGGTATTGATGTTTGCCTTGTGTTTCATTTAAAGACTCTTTGACAGGAATACTCACTTCAGTTAAGTCCTGGAGAGGCAGATAAAGCTGGCTATTCTGTAATGGAGTGCTTTGTGCAGCATCAGCCTCCACTAAACCCACATCAGGAACTTTTTATACATTGTACCTCAGTTCTACTCAGTTGCATTTATTTCCCTCTTCAGGATTTAATTGAAAACAAAATTAGGTAAAGTATGTGAAGTGTGAGATATTACTGGTGGACAGCTGCATGGGCTGTGCTGGTCAAGAACCACTGTGGCTCAGAGGTGGAGCTGCCTTGCCTTCCACCAATGGCCTGACAGCACCACCACATCTGGTTTCGTGTTTTAAATTACTTTCTCATGTATGAGACATCTTGTGGTGGCATTCTAAATGCAGCCTCTTGTGGCAAATATAAACATGCATATTACTCTTTCAGACATTTGGATTATCAGAGACTTTTCCCTGAATGAATGAATAAATGAATGGGCTGAAAATGGAGCTATAGCTTAAGCATCCTTTAAATTAAGTGCCTGAATACCAAGGACTGACCTCACTGATAACTGGTGACTAGTATTGTAAGCCTGCCTTTCTTTGACATGGCACAATCATCTGGCTTCCAAAAACAGTCTGTTACCATAGGAAAAGTCAGCCTACTCAGTGTGGGTAACTCCTGAATCAGCCACCCCCTCAGAGGGAGAGAGATTCTGATTTGAGAGTTAATGCAAGTCACAACTTAATGCCTCCTGTTAAAATCTAAAAACCCATCATGCTAAAGTGGTTGCTTCCCTGCCACAAATCTTGTACTGTCTGAAATAAAAGTTTAAATTTGATAATCTGACTGTTGCATTCTCAGGAATCTGGATTAAAAGTTAATCAGCCAGCATCCTTTGCTATAAGGCTGAACGGGGCAAAGGGCAAGATCGATGCTAAAGTCCACAGCCCCTCCGGAGCTGTCGAAGAGTGCCATGTGTCTGAGCTGGAGCCAGGTGAGCACAGCTTGATGATGATCAAAACAGTTGCATGACCTCCAAAGCACTTGCTGCCACATAGAGAATTCAGTTCCTTTGGCTTACGAATAGTGTGTCCCAGGGATGAGCATGTTGCTTGGAAAATGACTTTTTGGTGTCAAAGAGCTGTTCACTCAGGGTTATGTCCATGTTTTTCCATGAACTGACTGAGCCCCAGCTTGTGTAAGACAGAGGTATTTAAGTCTTGGCTTGCCAGTGAAAGTACAGTGACATCAATAATAAATGAAGTATGATGTGGTTGTTAAATTTAACCAGGGAAGAAGTTTATTTTTCAAAGCTATTCTTCTAGCTTAGACGAAGTTTAACTCGCAGTCACTCCATATGAAATGTCAAGGAAGCTGTCTATAAGCAAACACTACAGAAAGCTCAACACCTATTTCAGCAATGAACTTTTCTTTTTCATTTGAAGTCTGAATGAGTTATGATCTGTACTATGAACAGATAGCAGCTGTCCAGCTGGGGGTGATCAGTCCCGCCTCTGAGTTAACAGGCAATCAAAAATGTGAAATATTGGCAAATTGATAAATTACTTAATTGGATAAAGGTGTGGTGTCAGAGCAGCACACGCAGCTTGCTGGTAAGATTTGGCTTGCTCTGACCTGCTGCTTTTCTTCTACACACTGCTCCCTCAGCTGCCGACAGTTTGGGCTGCGATTCAGTTGTCATGTTTAGTGCACGAGTGAGGCAAATAACCCTAAAACTCACCCTGCAGACTAAGTGACAGCTGAGATCAAGTCCTAGTGAGCAAGGTGAAAACGCAAGCTGTAAAGCCTTCTGTGATAAATACAGCATTTTCCTGCTTAAATATGAGTTTAGCAGCTTGTGTAGCTGAGTTCACTTAAACTGGGACCAAGATATGTTAAAGGCTTTCAGAAACTCAGGTTGCTAATCAGCCCTGGGTTTAATTGGTTTAATTGGATTGTTACCTCTGATTTGTCAGAAGAGCCCCTTCTCTGTTGCAGATAAATACGCCGTTCGGTTCATCCCCCACGAGAACGGCATCCACTCCATCGATGTGAAGTTCAACGGGAGCCATGTGGTGGGCAGCCCTTTCAAAGTGCGTGTGGGTGAGCCCGGCCAGGCGGGCAACCCCGCCCTGGTCACAGCCTACGGATCCGGCCTGGAGAGCGGCACCACGGGTAACCCTTCTCCTGCAGACCTGCTTGCACTTGGGCTTTGAGACCGACAGAACCTATTCCTAGGCATACTTTTACATGACTTCACCTGCTAAGGCAGCTGAACTAACCCACATTCTCTGCTGACCTGAGTGCAGGCTAATTTTACCTTCTAGCATGCGCCTCCTGTCCTATAACCATCACTCACAAGTCTGCAGCCTATACAGAGCCCTAACAAACTTAAAACTTCTGTAAATCAGCAACTGCAACATGCATTCACTGAACTGCTGGTTAGCAGCTGGGCCACAGCTCTGCTGGTTAGCTTAGCTCCACATCAGTGGTCCCTCGAGCTCTGGAGATGCTCTGGCTCCCTTCCACACGTGAATACAACATCTGCGTTGGCTGTCTAGATGAAGGGATCTTGTTTAACTTGGTTAATTAAATGGATATGAGGATGTACCCTGTTACCTTCCCTTTGGTGCTTGCACCTCTAAGAAATCTCAAGTGAAATGCAGTAGGATGTGTAAACCCTAGGGAGAAGGTGGGTTGTTCTGTTGGTAGTGTGCTATGCATGCTCCAGATGCAGCATGAACAGTCTCTTCTTGGAAATCTAACACCTCGTTGTCTACTGTGGCTGCCTCATCTGATAGTTCTCAACTCAAGAATGTAGGGTTTAGGGTTTGTTTTTTCATTTCTATGATTTGTGGCCTTACTAAGAAAGTAGGAAAACATTCCAGGATATGCACTTTGATTTATTTAATTGTGTTGTTCAGGCCACACACACAGGTAAATAGTAGAGTAAAATTGATTATTTTTCTTTCCTTTTGTTGTGTAAGGGAATAGCTAGTTAGTCTTTTTCTATCCACTGCTGTCTCCTGTGGATTCCATTTCATCCCTCGTTTCTCCCTGTGAAAAAAAAAAGGCAGTTATTCAGTCAAGGTTTCTGCTGTTCTGGAGGAACCAAGCAGTTGGTTTTGGAAACATGCAGATACACTCTATAAAATAAAGATGTAGCTTGAGCTCCTTTAATAGGTGGAAGCAAAAGCACTCATTAATACCAGCCAGTGATGCATCAGGGACAGGGGAATATTTCTTCATCTATAAAGGTGCTTAGGGTTGTTTTTAAACTAAATAGACTGTTTAATTTCAGCAAAGCTGCTCTGTGCCCCTTTGTTGAATCCTGGCCACTGCCAAAAGCACAGTGCCCTGGGAGCTGCTGAGCAGCATTTCAGAACAACGACCCAGTGTAGGGGTTTCAGTGGCTGAGCACCTGAACTGTCCCCCTGGGAGGGCTGAGCATCTGCAGCCTCCAACAATGCAAGCCTTCATCTGGGGCACAGGAAAAAGCAGTGCCTCTGGAGCAAGAACTCTTAGCAAGAAGCTGTGACGCTTGCTGGCTTTGAGAATTAACTTCTCTCCAGTTGAGCAGGGCATTGCAGGCTGATGCCTGACCTCCTGGGCTAGCAGTGCCAGGGGCGTGGGCTGCTGGAGCACTGGCAGATGGCACAATGCTCTGTGGGAGCTAGGCTCTTCCAGCATTGCGACACAGCAGCCTCTTTTTTGGGGAGGCTAGAAACTTCTCCTGAGTTTATTTCCACATCTTCATGCTTCCATTGCAGCAGCAGTAAACTTTCCCATGGCCATCTTGGTTTTGTGTGAACCAGAGCAGTTTATTCCTCCTCAACAGTTGTCTCATGCAACAGCCCAAAGATCATAAATATTTGAGGCCAGAGTCTGACAGTAAATTATTTGGGGGCTGAAAGCCTTACTTAATTTTTTTCTTGTGTTGCTGGCATTGTGTCATTGGCTTACTATTAGCAGCAATAATTCAGCTGTGTTAACCAGATGCTGTAATTAAACAAGCTTTTTTTTCCACAAACTGGTTGGACTGCTGTTACCGAGCAGTTCAAACATCAATCTCCTCCAGGCCATCTCCTGCCCCTTGTCTCTCCTGCTCTCCTGTGGGCTGCTTCACAGTCCAGGCAGCGAGACAGCTCTGAGCTCTCACAAACTTAGCCATGCTGGAGCTGTGTGGGTGTGGACACTGATGCTAAGCAGAAAAGCTCTTGTTTTTTCTCTAAGACAGTTTTTTGATACCAAATTACTTCCATTTGGGTCCTGAAGGGCTCTCAGGACCCCTTCTCCCACACAGTCACATAACCTAAGGACGAGGGAGCAGGATGAAGCTGGGGAGGCTGCCAGGGGTGCTGAGCTCCATTTGGGGCTGGCCTGTGCAAGGCTGCTGGGGTGGATGTGGTGTCCCTCCCTGTCTGCAGCCTTGGGCAGCCTGATCTTGCACCGAATTACCCCTTATTTAATGTCTGAGGCTGCGTGTGTAACATCGGGTGTGAGGAGGAGTGTGTCTCACTGTGCTACGTCTTTCTAGGACTGCAATCGGAGTTTTTCATTAACACGACCAAGGCTGGTCCAGGTACCCTCTCTGTTACAATTGAAGGGCCATCAAAGGTGAAAATGGACTGCCAGGAAACTCCAGAAGGTTACAAAGTCATGTACACACCCATGGCTCCAGGAAACTATTTAATTGGAGTTAAATATGGTGGACCTAACCACATAGTGGGCAGCCCTTTCAAGGCAAAGGTTACAGGTAAAAAGCTAACTAGTATTTACTCTGTGCCTGAAGCAGGTCATGTCATTCAGTAAAAATGTCCTCCCAAGACAATGTGGTGTTCTGGCTTAGATGCTGAAACACATGAGAAGCAAAACATTTCTCCCCATCACCTCCAAAGCCTAGATGAGGGGTCTCGGGAGCAGCTACAAAAGCAGTAGTCATAGAGCTTGGCAGCTTGACTCACTGATGGGCCATAAAACAGCTCTATGGCATAATATTATGTCCTGATCTAGTGCTAGGGTCTTGCATGGGTAGCAGGGAAATATGACTTATTTACCCATTTCCCCCCACCCCCAAAGTTTGAAACCTGCTCACCTGTAGGATGTGTTGCCTCTCTTGGTCTCATTTTGGTGCAGGTATCACCTAGGCAAAGGTCAGTAATGTCTGGGAGGCTCCTAGGTGAAGTGAGAAAGGCTGGTTTAGGAAGCTTGTTCTCTCTCCAGCACTGTGTTTAAGCACAGGCTGAAGCTCATCTCTACTGCTGCCCCTGAACCCTCTTGTGGTGCCTGTGGTATGGTGATGTTCTTGGGAGAGGGTGGCAGGGACTGCACACCCCCAGGCTGGGACATGCTCTGCTTTCAAAATGTTGTTGCAAAATTGCACCTGCTTTTCTGCCAACTCAAGTAATTTTCGGCATTTGGTGACTGGAGCACAATTAACTCTTCTTAAGCAGCCCGCTTCGCTTAATGAATCCTGAAGTTCCTGTGGTCCTTCAGCCACTTGAGGGCTCTGGGATGGGATTGTTGCCAGCGGTGCTGGAAGATGTCAGCTTAAAAACCCAAGTAGGAAATTGCTCCTCTCCAAAAATGCATTTTGGATGCAGAATGCATGCTTGTCATTAGGAGGGTTTCAAAAGCTCCTTGTGAATGCCTTTCAGATGGGGCAAATCTGAATGTCAGAAACCTTTTCTGTTTCCAGGGCAGCGACTGGTTAGTCCGGGCAGTGCCAATGAAACCTCCTCCATCCTGGTAGAGTCAGTGACAAGGTCATCAACTGAAACTTGCTATAGTGCCGTTCCCAAATCCACCTCAGATGCCAGCAAAGTGGTTTCCCGAGGAGCAGGACTCTCAAAGGCTTTTGTGGGTCAGAAAAGCTCCTTTTCTGTGGACTGCAGCAAAGCAGGTATGGATACAAGAACCAGATGGATGTTCAGGGTCAGTGGTTTAGCTGGGCATTTTTTTCCCTAAACCAACTTGCAGAGTTAAATTCAGAGCTTGAGGTAATGATCTGGTACTAAAGAAAAATGCTAAACACTATACTGTGCTCACCAAGTCAGTCCTAATACAGAGTCTGTAAAGATGCCAGTTTCTCTCCAGATGGCTTTGTCTGAGCCCAGTGCACTTGATAGAACCAAGGGTTATGGCATGAGAACAAACAGGTTGCTGAACTTAAGCAACCTTTGTGGTGCATTGTAGCATGTCATGCACAGTGTTCCTGCAACCTTTTGATGCTCATTGTCATCATCTGGGAGTTCTGTAGTGGGTGGATTACAGGCCAGCTGTGTCCGCTGGCCCCTGCTATTAACTTCTGAAGTACTTGTAAAGCAAGTAGCATTGATGTCTCCTGTGCTCTACTTATTGGTAACCTGTCAGGTCTGGCAAATAGCACAGATAAACCCTTGCCTCTGTGAGGCTGAAAACTTTTTAATATAAAATTCCTTAGATTAATCTGAGGTATGGCTCAGCTACCACTCTGTGAATTAAAATAACAAAATCCATGTGTTACAGAGCCAGTATATTACGATACAACCACGCTGCCTTGTTTAAGCTCAGGGATATTAACAGTTGTGTGTTTTGCTGTAGGTTCCAACATGCTGTTAGTTGGCGTCCACGGACCTACAATACCGTGCGAAGAGGTGTCCATCAAGCATCTGGGCAGCCATCAGTACAACGTCACTTATGTTGTCAAGGAAAGGGGTGACTATGTCCTGGCAGTGAAGTGGGGTGACGAGCACATCCCTGGGAGTCCCTTCCATGTCACCGTTCCATAAACGCGCTGAATGTCAGGCAGTCTCTGCGTTCGCAGTTCAGATGTAGAGTTGTACTGGGTGCAGTCCTGTTGCAAAATGCAGTTTCTAGATGCACACAGCTCACATTTCAATAGTCAGATATAAACTCTGTTTTTACAAGCATTTCACTTCTATCCTACTTACCAACCTAATGTCTATCTATTTAATATCTCCTCAAATTGTACCTTTGTAGTATTATCGGGGTCACTGTTAATGTTTGGATAATCATGTGGGTGACTAGACACTAATTTCCCTTGCGGATGTTAAAGACTTTAGATGTTAATTGAAAACTGGAATTTGTCTTTGTAATTGGGTATCTTAACTACTGATTTTATTTGACTGGAGACTTCACATTTTAGTTATGGAATATGACTTGGGCTGTCCCCAGTTCAAATTCTTTACTGTAAAGAAATGAGGTAAAACTGGTACTATGATGGGTGCCTTTGTATACTTGATCCATTTTAACACTTAACATTATAAAAAGCTACTATAAGTAGCTTTACCATTCAAATTTAAAATGTTTCTGAAAATGCTTTGCTAATGGTTTACATTTAGAAAAAGTTTATCTTTTATAGCAAACCAAAAGCAGACTGAAAATTATTTCCTGTAAGCTTTCAGCCTTTCTATATTAACGCTTTGTAACTCTAGAGACAGGTAGCTTTTTGGCCATGATGCTAGTAATGTGGTTTTTAATGAGCTTGGGATGCTGGTGATGTTTCTGTAACTTTACAGGTAACCTCCCCACACTCTTTTTGATTTAAGAACAAGATCTGGGTTGGTTGGGTTAAGTGTAGCCCCTGAACTTACCAAGCCAGGCATGGCTGTTAGGTATGACCCAGAGTTGCTGCAGTCCAGAGCACCACGGTGCGTTGAGAAGATGACCGGTGGTTTCCCTGGAGGCAGCAGGCCAGGCCAGTGGCTGAGATGGGGCAAAGAAGCCATCCTGGGAATGGGACCCACATCTGCAGTGGGACACAGGGTGTGTCTGTGAAGTTACCAGTAATAGCAATACCAATAACAGCAATATCAATGAACAAACCCCTCTTTGGTGCAAGGTGTTCTATTGTGTCTCGGTCCAAGGACATGCCTGAAGCAAACTCATCTCTCCTGAAATCCCCTTCATGCTGCAACAGGTGTTGCTGCTGAGGGTTAGGGAATGGAAACTTCCTTGTAACTTGTCTGTTTGTCCCGTATTACTCCAAACTGCTTCCCAAATGCATATCTGAATTGCTGTCAGCTGCTGAGGCTTTAGTAAACTCTTCTGATGAGCTCTAACTCTCCAGTTTGGAGAAGGTAGGATTTGTTGAAAACCTGTTGATATGTCACTGTTCCTCGGGAGAAGTTCATGCTTACAGTTTTGTAGTTATGTGTGGATGCAATACTCTCCAGCACAGTTATTGGGAAAATAAAGGAAGATTGGGGGTTTTTTTACTGTCCTTTTTTTGTGCCTTAATGTGAAATGCTCACTACATTGTAAACTAGAAAGTAAAACCAAAATAAACTGGAATAAAATGCAGGATTGTAAAATTGTATCTTATAACTTATTAAATAGAAATGTTTGCTTAATTAAAATGTGCATGTTAAAAACAACATCGGATTCTTTTCATATGTAGTCAGTAAAGTTCAGACTGAAACTACACCACACAGCAGCTTCAGGCAGACCAAATAGCCTATGGGCTGTACAGGTAGCCATGAATACTTTTTCCCCTGAAACCTTTTTTTTTTTTTTCCTTATAACAAAATGGCAGACTTTTAAGCGTATGGTGTAAATGTGCCGGTGCAGTGGGCACGGTGTAGATGGGGCATTACACAGCTGTGCTGGTTTGCCCCTGTGCAGACCCCAGGCATGGGGGCAGCACTGTGTCCCCGGAGCTGCCAGCTGGGCTGTGATCCCGGGGCAGTTCTGGCACCCAGTGCTTCCCCCGGGATCCCTGGGGTTGTTTGCAGAAGGTGTCTCCCTGCACCTGGGGCCATCACCTCCAGGCACAGCCATGGAAACCAGCAGATGTTTTCCCAAACACTCTCCTGCTGAAAGCCCCGGTGAAACCTGAGATGCAGTGGCTGCCAAGGACTTTCCTGCCCCAGGCTTATCAGATTATTTCCTTTTTATAGTTAACTGTGTTTCATTAGCCTTGTGGTACGTCAGCCTGAGCCTTCTATTCAATGTTTTTAAACAAAGCAAACCTTGATACAGCTGTTGGCGTGAGTAAGCCTTGAGAGGATCTCACCTGTGTAACTCCTGTATTGCAGTCACCCTGCTCTTGTCTGGCCTTCTCGTGCCTGTTGCCCCTTGCCTCGGCTTAATGACACTAGCTGAAATGAGCAGGAGTTGTCTGTGAAGCTGATGGACCCTGGTTGCTACTGTGGCTGGGGCTACCTCCACTTAAAGCTGAGCTCTGCTTCAAGTGACCAGCTCTGCCTGGCCTGGGCACTGACTGTGGAGTGGCCACAAAAATGACCTTGCTAAGGGACAGCAAGCACCCAGTAGTGATGAGAAGAACTTCTGCGTGGGGTTCATTTTGGGCAACAACTTTCCACTACCTCCAGCAGCTCTACCAGCTGAGGACTGATTGTGTTGGGCACAGATCAGTGCTTTGGGGGACGTTCTGCTCTGCTTTTGGCGCCTTGACAAAGGATTCAAAGTGCAGTGGCTGCCTTAGCAGGCAGCTGTGGGGCTGGGGTGTCGTGTACTGGGTTACTGGTGTCCCAGTGCCTCCTGCTGGGTAGACTTGCAATAGTACAAGATGCACTTTCTTCGGCATAGAAGGAGGACTGGCATCAGTCTTTGCCTTTAGGTGTGGGAGTTCATTATTATTTAAATTAAAATTATTATTTAATTAAAAATATACTATTTTTAATAATTCAAATTATTTAATCTTTACATAATTAATCTTTTATATAATTAATCCTTGAATCATTTTATATATGTTTGTGTGTGTCTATATATATATGTATGTAAGGGGGATCCAGTTTACTTTATTTTTTTTTGTTCCATGTTGCTGTACTGGTCAGTCTCCAGGCCTGGGCCTGTGCAGAGCACTTTGTATCTAAGCTGGATCTCCCTTCACCTCCAAAAAGCCCTGACCTGCTCTGATGTCAGCCAGGCATTGTCAGTGTGGGTGCTGGGGCTCTTGCTTAGAAGGGCTCTGGGTTTGGTCAGATTATGCAAACCCTGTAATTACTTTTCCCTCTAATTGTCTGTTGAAAGTGAGATTGTGAAATTTCTGATCCAGAAACTGCTTTTTTCTCTACTCACTTTTAACTTCTGCATTTAGTTGTTTTAAAATTGATTGTTTTTTTCCAATTAATTTTTTTATTTGACATTGAAAAGTACTTGCAGTGCAGAGAATGCACCTTTTTCACCTGAAAAAAAAGGGAGCAGACTATGTATAAATCACATTGAAAAGCCTGTCCAAGGTGGTTACATATAAACAGACATCACTTGACAGAAACTGGGATAAAGTTGCATGAAACTTAATTCAGG
This sequence comes from Drymodes brunneopygia, assembly GCA_013400955.1. NCBI lineage: Eukaryota > Metazoa > Chordata > Aves > Passeriformes > Petroicidae > Drymodes > Drymodes brunneopygia. The sequence continues at coordinate 199,702 of VZTZ01002025.1, forward strand.
GAATGGCATGATGCTTTTTTGCACAGTGTTTTTTATTTGTTTGAGGAAAGACTCTTTGCAAACCATTTGTTATTACGACAGCTGGCTGTGCCATGCTCTCCCATGAGCCAAATGAAACTGGTTGCCCAGCTTGTCCTCTGCCAGGTCAGGGACAGCTCTGGCACCCGAGGACTGGGGCCTTGCAAAGGTGCTGGCAGTATCCCGGGTGTTTATCTGTGCTTTGTGACTGTCAGCTTGGAGGATCTTCTTTTTTTTTTTTTTCTTTATTTAACACATCTCCTGTCCACGTCCAGAGCAGCAGAAAGGAGTGTTTGGAATTTTGCTGCCAACAGCAGTGGTGCAGAACATGCACTGGAGCACCCAGCCCTACTGGGACTAAACCTGTACATTTCAGCATCAAACTCTCAAACACCCAAACTCCTCTAAACAAATGTTTATTTTTAAAAGTAATCCTTCCTTGTATTACAGTAACTTAGAGATATTCCCATCCCAGTTGCCATATCTTCACAGATCCATCTGAGCTGGAAAAGCAGCAGGGAGGGCTACAGCACTTTTTCCTCCACAGCCTTCAGTAATGGTTAATATTCTCAGGTCCCTTTCACTGAAGGTTATCAAAACAGCCCTGCTGCCAGGCCCCCCTCTTGTGAGGGGCTGTTTCCCCATGGCCTCCTGAGAGAAGGCTTTTAAATGGCTTTTCAGAATTTCTCAGACTTTCAGAGGTAATTTTCATAGTTGTGAATTTATATTGCATGCTTAGAAAAAAATATTGTCACTAAATCACGCTGGATTTATAGTTCCTGTCTCTGTTAATTTGACTGAGATTTAAAGCACGTTCTTTAAATGACATGAATGAAAGGCTACTATATATGATTTTTTAAAAGGCATTAATAGAAAAATTTTATTTAGCAGGATCTAGAAGTATGTTTGACTACTTTTTCCTGTGCTGGGCTGCCTTTCTGCAGAACCTTGGTACTGCAAATATTTACATCCCTGCTGAGCTGGCAAGGAGGAGCTGGCCTTAGGGGGGGTGGGGTGGTGGTATTTCCTTCTGACAGTGATGTCCAGCTAAGCTGTTTTGTTTGGGGGGTGGGATTTTGCATCTGGCTTCCCCAAAAATGGCTGGGGTCAGGCCCTCCTTCCAACAGAGAGGCACAGAAAGCCTTCATATCTCAATGTCAGCATTTGCAGAGCTTTTCAGGGGAGGTTTTTGGTTACTTTGCCAATGTAGAAATTAATTCCTATAAATCTGTCTTCTCTCTATCAGAAAATTGCCCCTGCAAACACTGACAGCTGAGACTCTATATTTAAAATCACACACAAAGTACTTAACCTTGTTTTTCACACTGGCTGGAAAACCAGCCTGCAGAGAAAGAGTACTTGTAGTTTTATACCAGGTGAGAGGGCAGAGGTTGTGTCCCTGAACCCTCAGGATGATGGGTAGAGGTACATGTGCTAAACCCAGCTCAGGGAGGTTAAGGTTGGATATTAGGAAAGGTTTTTTCACCTGGGGGTGGATGAGCACAGGAACAGGCTCCCCAGGGAAGTGGCCATGGCCCCAAGCCTGCCACAGTTCACAGACCCTTTGAACAATGTTCTCAGGCACATGATGTGAATTTTGAGGTTGTACAGGGTCAGGAGTTGTATTCAACGATTTTTGTGGATCCCCTTCAACTCAGGATATTCTATGGTTCTGTGGTTGCAGAAAGAGCCTCTGATCCAAATTGATTGCAGTTTCCCCTGGCACTGGGCAAAGGGTCAGTGGCAACAGTTACAGAGAGGGGATGGTGGCACTGGTACCAGAACAGCCTCACATCTTTGTCAAAACCAGGTACAAAGCACCAGAAAGCAGAAGCACAGCCACTAGGAGACATCCCAGGGTCTGGACAGGCAGGAAAGGCTGTGGTCACTGCTGGACCAGGCCAGCTGCCCTTGTGCTCCTGGTGCAGGTATGGCAGGGACAGCAAGGGGTCCCAGGGGTGGATGTGCCCTGTAACCTTCCAGCACCTGGTCCTGGGAGCTGCTGCCACCTTGTGAGGGTCACCACTGCATCTTTCCCAGTTAAATAACTGTGGGCAATGAATAACCAGAACTCGAGCCAACAAAGTGCTCCTTTTTTATTGCAAAACTCATTTAGGAGCACAGTGGGCCTAGGGAGTCCTTGGGGTCGGCCAAGGGGTATCTGCAGTGAATGAAGAGGTCTGTGTGGAGAGCATGGGGTGATGCAGATCTGTGAGCTTCCAGCTGAGGAAATTCCTTTTCCTTGCCATGGCTGAGTTTACTGGCCATGCTGAGGGGTCTGGGTGTGAATTCCACTGGAATCCCCCGGACAGCTGAGATGTACAGTGATGCCACCAGAGGGGGGCCTAATAACAGTTCATGTGTGCCTGGCTCTGCTGGCAGGGGCAGGAGCCCTGCAGGAGGGAAAAACACATTATTCTGGGCAAGGGGCTGATGGGAGCTTGCAGGTGCTTTTAATGATCCATAGATGGAGGGGGGGAAAGTGATTTTTAAAATTGCTTTTCTTTTAACTAGAGGCAGGGGAAAGATGAGTGCTGCTCTCACCTCCTGCTCTCCATCTCCCAGGCTTGCTTGGCAGAGAGAAGCCCCCACAGGACCACTGAGCTCTGGGCCACAGAGGCACTGAAAGAAGCTCTCCTAGAGTGCCACATGAGCACTCAAACCCCAGGAAGCCCCTGCTCCACTCGTGCTCCTTTTCCATGTCATGTGCTTGGTCAGTGAGTGGCCAGCTCCAGCCTGGGGCACGAGTGCTTCCCACCATCCCTCCAGAGGCTGAAGGAGCCATGAAACAGACAGGCTTGGACCAGCTGCTGGTATCACACTGATAAGGCTCTTTGATTTTTCTGCCTTTGATTTTGCTGTCAGTGCTAGCAGCCTTGCTGTGTGACAGCACAATACAGCCCTTCTGGGGGCTGCAGCTCAGTTGTTTGCTGCACATGTGTGTGTGGCCAAACATCTGTACATGTGTACATCTGGTCTGGGGCACACGTTTTATGAGGAGTAGCTGAGGCAGGTGGGGTTGTTTAGCCTGGAGAAAAGGAGGCTCGGGGAGACCTTATCACTCTACAACACCTGACAGGAGAGTGTAGCCAGGTTTGGGTTGGTCTTTTCTCCCAGGTAACAAGTGACAGGATCAGGAAACAGCCTCAAGTTGCAGTTGAGGAGTTGGGAAGGTTTAGATTGGATATTAGGTACAGACGCCGAAAGAAGAAGCCAGGTGGGTCCCTGTGGGGTTTTGTACCAGCTCTCCTTTGTCCTCATTGTTGCCAGTAGCTCAAAAGAGGCAAAAGGAGGTAGGCAAAGCCATGCCCGAGGCCAAAGGGTCTTTCACCCTGTTGCACAGGCAGACAGGTGTCAGGGCTGTGGGTTAGTGGGGAGCAGTGCCAAACCAGCAAGAGAATATGAGTCCCCTTCAGGTGAAGGTGCAGATGGACAAACTTATCCAGCAGAAATGATTTAGGCTGTAGAGAAGAGGCAGTCCTGCTTTGGGCTGCTGCTGTGGGGTCCTGGGGGTTTCCCTGCCAAGGGACTTAGGCCCCCAGGGCAGTAAAAACCTTCCTTGTGTGGGATTCTGTGGGGTGAGGGGCAGAGAGACCTTGTGTGGGCTGGGAAGGCGTCTCTCTGGAGAGACCCTGGGTCTATGGGGAGCGAGGATGCTTCCAGTACCATGCATTGGAGAGGGGCTTCCCAAGGACCCCAGCCTGAGGGACTGGAGGTCTTAGCAGTTTTTGTTCAGCTGAACCCTCTCTGCTTTGTGTTCTCGCCTGAACAGGGCTGCTGGGGAGGAAACAGTTTTCTGCTTCTGAAAAGCCTCTTTGTTTCTCTTCCAGCCATGATCTGAGACCTGGCTTGCATGAGACAAAGTTTCTCCAGGAATTTTGGATTCCCAGTGAAAAACTTCTGTTTGATCATAAATAAAGCTCAAGAAGCCTTATTCATCAAAAAGAGAAACTTTTCTTTCTGGCTGCAGAATATATTGAGGCTCCTGCAGGCTGGAACAACTTAAAAACCTCTTTGCAGTTGGAACAGCTGGGTAATGATCCCCAGGGAGAAAAACCTAGAGATGACATGAACTGTTAAATATTTTAGGATGTAATTATAATATTGTTCAATGAATATCTGTAGATACAGACTGTGCTGACAGTAGGAGTTTCTGACACCTCCCAGCCCCTATCAAACATACAATATGAGTGCAGATGCTGTCTCTCTGCTGTGAATCCCCCAAAACTGTCCCAGCACTCCATGGAGGAGCATCATTTTGCATTAAGATATCTCTCTGTTGGTCAAAAGCTCAGCATCTCTGCAAGATGAACCCTTCTTCTTCCCCAAGCTTTGAGTGCTGAAAAGGACTCCATTTGTTATGGGATATCTCTTGGGTCAGTGGGAGTCAGCTGTCTTTGGCTGCATTCCCTCCCAATTTCTTGTGCACCCCCAGCCAACTTGCTGGTGGGCTGAGAGGCAGAAAATGCCTTGACTCTGTGTAAGTGCTGTGCAGCAGCAACAAAAAACATCCTTGTGTTATCAACACAGTTTTCAGCATAAATCCAAGACACAGCTCCATACAACTACTGTGAAAAAAATTCACTCTGTCCCAGCCAAACCCAGCACACTGCCTTGGATCAGCAGCCACTGACATCACTCCCAAGGCTGCTCTCTGGCCACATCTCTTATTTTCAAGTGCTGCATGAAGGACTATACCAAATATTGCAAATAAGGAGAAATATTTCCAGTAAAACTTAGTTGTAATTACATATTTTTCATGACTGAATGTGTCCATTATTGCTTTCTGGAAGGTGATTTCTTTCTCTGTGCACTGCTCCTTTCTGAAAGCCAGGAGGCAGAAAGTGCTTACATAGAAGCAAGCTGTGAGGCCAGAGACTCAGACTGATTTTAGCCTTCACATGTTATAGAGATGCCACAGACAGTGGCATCTCTATAAAAATCCCAATGTAAATGTTTGTTCTAAATCAGGCTTTTTCCTTTGTGTGGATTGCAGTGTAAGTGAGGGAGCATACGAAATGCTGTTATCATTTCAAGTTTATTTGCTACTAAAAGTCGGAGGATTTGTTGTTTGCCTTGCACACAACCCCCGGGATAATTTTCTCTTGATTTAGTTTCTTTCCTCAAATTCTTCTCCCTGAACAGTGTGTTTCACAAAGGCCAAACTGTTTTCCTCCCCACAAAGCCTCTCTCATTCACCTGCCCTCCCTGTCCCTTCAGCAGGCAACCTGGGGTGCATTGATGGAGATGAATATTTGTCTCTACTAAAAGTTAGATTATTCCCACTCCCCAGATGCCGTCTGTGTGACAGGGTTTGGTTTGCACTAAATACAGCCTGTGGGCTGAGCTAGGAAAACAGATTGCTGCACCATTACATTAAATAATCATTTAAGTCTGGTTCATCAGAGGACTTTAGGCTGCCATGAAGATTTTTTTTTTTTTGGAGGGGGGGATGCAGTTCACTTCCATGTCAGGATGCTGAAATCAGATTTTGATGTGGATTTTATGACACTCTGTTGGCAGCAGTGTCACCTGGGATCCCTAGGACATCTCACCTGAGGTCTGCTGGTGGGCAGGGGTGAGAACCATCCCTTCCTGCTGCCCCGAGCTGGGGCAGTGCAGAAAAGGGGCTCTCCCTGCCTGTCTCTCTCTTTTCTTTCTGTCTTTCCCAAATCCCTGGATGCTGTGACCATATTAAACCCCTCACTGAGAAATACTCTAAATTCAGCAACATTCTACATTGCAAACCAGCAGGCACAGCCTTATGTCCTGCTGCTTGCAGCTCTGAATCATAAACACACACACACACAGATACACACATGATGCAAAAAGGTCCTTTTAATCCTTCTGTGCCTGCAGAGAAATGGCAGAGCTCCAGAACCCATGGGAACATGTGGAGCTCCCTGCCCTTCAGGTGTTGCAGGTAAAGCACACAGAAGTATTTTAGCCCTGCAGTAACTCCTTACATTTGTGACCAGTACAGTAAGTACAGTGTGCTGCTTCCAGCTGATTTATTTCTGTGTACAATGAAGAAAAAACAACATGAAGGTTGAATTTGCCTTCTCACTCAAAATATTTGAACTTTAACAAAACATTTGGCATTTTTCACCCACTAAATATTGCACTTGCTGTGGGTATTTCTATACCAGTCTTCTACAAGACCTGTTGACACCTGTGTATTTCCATGCCATGTAGGAGCACTTGGCATGTTCATGATCTCGACTGGCGCCTCTTCTTTGGCCTCTTCTTCCTTGAAAATTTTGATCTCAGCCAGTTGAAGAAGCCACCTTTTGCTTTTAACTCAAATTCTACCGGGAAATGGTCACTCACTCCCAGGGCCTGCAAGACAAGGGCACAGAGCATTGGGAGCCACCTGCACTCTCTCCAAGCCCTGTCTGGATGTGCAGCACTTGAGTGTGGGGAGGTGTCACATGAGCATTGCATCAGTTTGGGAGTGATGATCACCAGTGACCTGGTTTTACAGCCAGGCCTATGTTCAGCACTGCCTGGGCCCTGCTAGCTCTGTGCTCCCATGTTAGCCCTTCCCCGCTGCTGCACAGGCTGTGCTGTGCCTACCTGCTCCTCAGTCATCTGAAATTCCTCCTGGAAATCAAAGATGTTGACAGAGTGTGGCACCACAGCCTGGATGAGCTTCTGTCCGCTGACCACGATCCTGCAAGGAGTAAGGGAATGGGGGGCTGTGACAGGTGCCTGACCTGTGGCAGCCACATTTCACTGAGCTGATGGCCAGAGAGGTGCCTCTGATGAAGTCACAGCTAAGTGTGGCTTGTCCTTACCCATGGACTGCACACCCAGAGATGTCAGCTCCTTTAGGTTCCTCCTTGGCAGTGAGGCACATAAATATCTTGGTGTGCACTGGCCTTGGAGGCCAACATTAAGTGGCTTCTGTCTAAACCCACCCAACAAGTTTCAAAGCCCTGCTTTGGATACAAAAATCGCAGGACAATGACTGGAGTATCAGTGAAGTTCTGCTCAGACCCAGAAACTCGTCCTTCAAGAGGACTGTGGGCTCCAATAGCCAATGGATTCTTGTCCCTGCCGAGGGAACTGCAGTGGCAGCAGGACTTGCCACATGTCCAGGGCAAGGTGATGTGTCCCCTTCCTGAGCAGAACCTCGCTGTGCATCTGTTAATCCAAATTAGAAACATAAAAGCCATGGTGCAAAGCTGGCATGGAGAAGGCAGCAGCACCTCCTGCCAGGTGCTCTGCAGATGAGAAGTGCTGCTGGCTGTCCTGTCATCCGTCCCCACCTGAGCCAGAGCAATGCCTGGTTCTACATAAATCCTACCCAGTCTGGTCTGCAAAGGCCTTTGTGCCCGTCACTAGATGCATTTGGAACACATTTCCCCTGGACACTGTTTTGTCTTTGATGGCCTCATGTACATTTGTTTTCTCTGACACCTTTTGATACAATTTTTCTCTCAGGGTCATAACCAGTGGGTGGTTTGGCAGTGAGCCCTTTACCTGTCATATGGGCATCTGGTGTTGTTGTTCACCGTTGTGTCGTTATCGTCACCAATTAGCCAGAGGAATTCAGAGTAAGTCCTCAGACGGATGTTCTTCCACTGCTTTCGGGGAACATAGCTGCACCCAGCATTGAAGTCCCCCATGAAGATGAAGTTCTGGAAGGCAGGAAGGTTTCCAAATGTAATCATGGAGAGAGCTTTTCAAAAGAAGACCAACGAGGATTTTTATGGTCCATGGATGCAGTGGAGCTTCTCCTTTCTGCTGGGCACACCAGGGCATGCTGATAATAGTTTTATTAGGTGATCAAATTTACTGTATAAAATGTGGAGAACTCAATGAAAATACACCAAAGAGATACTCAAAACCTGGGGTGCATTATCAATGGGTTTAAGGTTTTTGGCTCTGAGTAGGGAATAACGTGGCCAGTGACAGTACTAAAGCCCTGTTAGTGACATGGGTGTGGTAACCTCTGTAACTAACCTGGGTTTTCCAGCGCTGTTTGATGTCTAAATACACATCATAGAGCTCATCAATCTCCCGCACTGCTGTGTCTGGTGTGGTGTGCAGAGGGATAATAGCAAACTCACTGACAGCTTCAAAACAAGGCAGAAGAACGGGAAAAATGTAATGGTTAAACAGAGAATGAGTCACAAAGAAACAGAGACTGACTTGTAAGCAAGGGGTTTTTTTCTGAGGAAGAAACAGCTTCTGCTCTGACTGTAGAGCAGAGTGATCTCTGTGGTTGCACAGTGACCCCCTCCAGGTGCTCAGCTGGGCCTGAGGAGCTGTGCCAGCGCAGGCAAATCCTGATCCAGCACCCTCACAGTAACTGCTCCCAGGCTATGCTGGCAGCATGGAATGCATCCACCAACCCACTGCCCATGGCAGCAGCAGAGGCTTTCCCAGCAGGGCATTTCCCAGAGACAGCAGACCCGAAGGGAAAATGCTGTTCTTGGAAAAGCAGTGTGGGGTCTGGGTGCAGCCACTCAAGCCTGCCCTTCAACGTGCTGACTCAGAGTGGGACAATGACTTGTTTCTGAAACACCTCACCAGTTTTGGGAGACTGCCACCAGATGGCGAAGGGCTCTCTGGAGAAGACATCCTCGTCCCCAGGCTGGGTGTCAGGGTACTGGTAGGTTTGTTTCACCGATACCTGATTTTGCCTGCAGCAGAATGAACAGGATAGGAGATGTCACAGTCGTGGCTCACTGGGACATGTCTAACACTGACTGCATGCTCTGACCTGGACCCTGGTGGCTGTGCCACCACATCCAGGCACAGTCCAACCCACCCCCACAGCCTGCACCTCTCCAGCTCCCTCACAGTCAAGCCACCACCAAATCCAGCCCATCTCCAGGGGCTGTGTCCCAGAGGGCAGGGGGAGGGGCTGGCTTGTTGGCAAAGGGGACTCACCCACCTGTAGACAAAGGCATATTGCTCCTTGTAGCTGTTCCTTCCCAGCCTCTCGCTGGCCAGGCACCTGTACTCCTCCTGTGGCCCCTTCAGCTGACTGGAAGGAAAGTGATGTTCCTGAGTTTATTTCTGCACTCCCAAGGGGCTGAGGGTGAGATAACTTTGTCTGTGCCCAGGGGTTTGGGCGTTGCCTGCTTGACCTCAGAGGCAGGTGGGCACAGACACTAAACTCTTCCCAGGAGCTGGACCCTTGCTCCATCACTTGCTCTTCACTCCACCCTCCCCCTGCTCATTGCAGCCTCTGTCGCCTTCAGCTGGATACCATGTCCAGCTTCTATTTCCTCTGGATGTCTGGATTGACCAGGCAAGCAATCCCTAATCTAAAACAGTTCCAAGCCCTGTCCTACTGCAGCCTGATGCCAGCCCAGTGAGGGCATTTCCCCTTCCTTTTTTTCCTCCTTTGGGAACTCCTCTGCAGCAAATTGAATTTAACTTGGTTATACTGATTTAAAAGTGTGTTTTAAACTTTGGAACTGCCTTTGCTCCTGTCTCTCAGACTGCTGGAGTCTGGTCCTTCCTTGACACTGGGACAGAGCCCAGATCCTTAGATTTTGCCCCAGTACAGTGGCACTGAGCAGACCACAGGCTCTTGCCAAGCAGCTTTCCCAATATTTGTCCATTTGCCCATGGCCACCCTACCTGGTGAGCTTCTCCACCAGGAGAGGACAAACACGGTTCTTGCTGTCCTTTATTTCCATCAGCAGCATGATGTCACAGCGTGAAATGATCTGCAAGGGGAAGGGCAGGAGGAAGTTTGCACATGGCTGATTTTAGAGGATTAGGAAAGGGTTAGAGAGAAGTGGTTACAGGCATAGGGAAGTCCTTTGAGAATGAAGTGGCACGTGCCCTGGGGTCATGGGAGGGAAGCAGGGACTGAAACAAAGCTCTTCCGCTTTCAGAGCTGCTGCACACCCCAGCAGCAGCTGGGAGAGGGAACCCGGGAGCAGAACAGTTTAAGATTTAGTGGAAAACTTCGGCACCTGATCCTGAGGAGGAAGTGTGGAGGGGAAGGGGCAGCAAAAGCCACTCCTATGATTCCACCATTGCCCCCACTGCTGGGCTGCTGCCTGTGCCCTGCCCCACTCCTTCCCCACTCTCAGCATTCACCTGTCTCTGTTACAGATTCCTCTGAAATAGCCCCTGGAGCCCAAATAAACACCCTGTCTCAAAACAGGGTCCTGACACTAGGGGACTGCACACTTCAGAGGGACTGCAGGTTCAGGTTCCACAGCTACTGTTGGGATTCCCTGTGGGAAAAGCCCAGCTCACCCAAAGCCCAGCATTCTCAGGGGCCTCCCTCTGCCCCTGGTTTAATCATTCTTTAAACTTTGCAGGTGATTTTTGTCAGGAAAAAAAAGCCCCTCCTTGCCCCCTCAAACTTACCCACAATTATCTAAGTGACCCCAAAATTCAGTATATGTCGCACACAGTGATGACAGTTTAGGAAGAATGGTCTGGGAATGCAAAGCCAAGCAAACCACTCTTCTCTGCCAGTTTGCAATAAAAGGACCACAACCCAACTGCATGGTGCAATTCCTCATCAGTGCCATTCTGCACACACAGCCACCCCACCAGTGCCAAGCCCCATCTCCTCCCTCGCTGTGGCATCTTGGAGGGCGTTTGCAAAGCTACAAGTCTAAAAGGTGGTTCTTTTTAAAACCGGGGTTATCGTCAGCGTTTGCAGAGGCAGCCTGACAGTGAGCGTTTGCTTACAGAAATTAGCAACTGGGTTTTTCAGATTCCTACCAAACTCTAATATGACAGATACTATTTGCTGTCCTGAGAATAGGTTTAATTAGACAAGAATATTTGAGAATAATTAGCACATAAGGAGGGTAAATAATGCATCACAAAACAAAGCTTTGTGGATTCAAAGTGAAAATTATTTTTACTGTGCACTGAGGTTTTCCTCCTTTCCTAACTCAATTTCCAAAGGAAACAGCAAATATTTTTTCTGTTATATTCCCATGAAGGCTAAAATAACAACATACATTCTGTTCAACCACAGGCTGATTTTTACTTTAAGAGTATGATATTTTTAAAATAATTAGGTCTTCTTTTCTACTTGATATTTAACTGTGGAAGACAAACAAAGTGCAAGATTGTGCATCTAAGAAACCTTTGGAAAGCTCAGTGTCTGTCTCATCCAGGCAAACAAACGTACCTTTACCACGGCATCGATGACTTCAGGTCTGGCTATTTTAGTTTTTCCAAAAGACCTTACATTGAAGGAGCAGATTTTTAGGCTCAGAGATGGGTTGAAATGGAAGAGTGGAAGTAAGAAGAAGAGCAGCATCTTCATGGACCTGGTCAAAATGAGTTGCTGTGAGTGTGCCTATAAATATGTATGTGTGTGTGTTTATGCATCCGTCCCTCTGTGGCTGGTTGGGAGGTAAAACTGAGCAGTCAGCTGTGTCAATCACGAACAGGAATCACCATTTCCTCCTTCCCCTCACTTCCATCTCCCAGCACAAAGCAGCATGGAGACTTAGAACTTCTGCATGAGGGGAAAACAGGCTCTTCTGAGCCAGCCTCTGAATCCTGGCGGAGCAACAGCTGCACCAAGGCACAGCATCCCTCCCCACAGGGAGACACCAGCTGTGTGATGCTTGCCATGACTGGTCACCAGCTGGGACCACTCTGGGCAGTGCTGGACCAGGACCAGCCTCCCTGGGCCATTCTAGGCCAGCAGTCAAGACCAGGAGGAAGGAAGGGGGAAGACTGGGATTTCTGGAGGGCACCAGAAGCCCATTGGAAGGGACTGACAGGCAGCCATGGGAAGACACAGGATGCTCCAGCACTGTCCCTCAAACTCCTGGCCAAATGTCCCCATCACAGGAGTCTTGGTTTGTGCCTGTGAGTCTGGCTGGTGCTGTGTGGTGGAAGGGGACACACGAGTTTGATTAAAACAGTACCTGAGTGAGGATGCTGCAGGTGGGATGGCTCGATCCCCTGAGGTGGCTTTTGCAGGGAAACCACCCCCCTACCCTCCTTAATTCTCCACCACATGTCAGGCCTCAGCCAGAGACAGATTTGTTGGCCCTCAATCAAGTTATAACGGCGGGAGGTGTAATAAGAGTTCAAGCTAAATGACATCTTTCAGTGTCTTGAATTTTTCTCCCTGTGCTTACAGGGTGCTTTCATATCCTCCTTCCTTTCTCTGGGAACACCCAGCCTGCCTGCACCCTGCTGCCCAAGCAGGTCTAGATCCGGAGACACCAGGGCATGGCTGCCAACACTGAACCGACTGAACAGTCCCAGATGGAGACAGCACAAAGTACAGCACATGGAGGGGCTCCCAAAGACATGGCACAGCTGAAAGCAGTGGGATCCAGGCCTTGCTGGGGAGGCAAGTCCTCCAGGGAATGTGCTTCAGGTGTTGGAATTGGCACCACAAATCCCTTTTGGCGTTATTGGAATTCAGAGCACTGGTTGCCAGCAAGGGACATGTCACCACATTATCCCAGTGTTTGCCAACCAATAGAGCTACTTGGGGAGTGGGCAGCTGATCCTCCAAAATAACAGGGCTTAGGCCGTGCTTCCTCTCCTCTGGCTCTCCAAAGAGCTGTCCCCAGGCAGGAAAGGCTCTGGAAGAAACTTACAAAGAGATGGGATGGAAAGTGACTGCCTTGGAGAGATGCAAATCTCCAGCTTAACCTTGCTCAAAGCACAGCCTGAGCCAAGTGCTTGCAACAGCAGCTGCAGCTTCAGGGTCACCAAAACCCAAAGCTCTCCCCAGAATCAGGCTTGTTTTGGCTACCCTGGCATCAAAGAGCACGTGCTTGTTGTGGTGCCCATGAAGGCTTTGACCCTGGACTGTGACTGTCAGTGTTGTGTTTATCTTTAGGGCTCCTGGCTTATCAGTTACCCCTTTCTCCTCCACCCCAGGCATTATCAGGGGGACAAACAACAGCCAGTCAACCTGTGGAGGGTGACACAGGGAGCTCATGTTCCTTTCTGCACCACTTTACTCCCTATTTACTGCACTTTCTGTGCAGGTCCTCTTGCTCCTTATCAGATGATAAAGCATGAACACTGACAGTTCAGGGCTGCCCTGCTCTTGCACAAGAAGCTGCTGGTGAAACCAACACTCTGGGGTTCTTGTCCCCACTTGGTATGATGCCAGGTGAGGGACAGCCTCTCCAGCTGAGCAGCACCTGTGGAACATTCATTAATAAAGCCCCTCCTCAGCCTCTCCCTGATGCCAGGGGAGGAGAGGCAGCTAAGGAGGCTGAGGGAAATGCAGAAGACAATTTGGGCAAGAGCTCTGAACAGTGAGGAGGTGCTGCCCAGGGCCCTTTGGTGAAGATTTGCTGACAGCCAGTCCTGGGTGCATGGGGGCTGTGGCTGCTGTGTCACTACCTCTGGAGCAGCAAATCAGCCCTCTATCTCCCTCCCACTGCCCAGAAGGTGCTGTGGGATGGATGGGGGGAGATGTGTCCCTGTATCACATGCCTGCTTAGGGTCCTCATGGGACAGTGGGGTGTGAGGGTCCTGCAGCCATGTGGGAGTTTCTCCTCTCCCTTCAGGCACAGCTGCTTCCTTTTAGCCGCAGCCCTGGCTGCCTGGAGGGAACCCGCAGAATTGTTTTTGTTGGCAGAGATGGACTGAGAGGATCTCTGAGGTTTCCTGTGCCTCCCTGGGAGGGCTGGAGGGAGACACTGGGGGGTCAGCCCACATCCTCTTCTGCTCTGGCAGAGGAAGCCTATTCTGGGCTTGAAGGACAGCAGTGACCCAGGATATTCCATGAAGGGGGAGCACCCATGGGGTGCTTGGGACTTGGCTGAGACGTCATTTCTCCTCTGTAGGGAAGATGTAGTGTCTGTGTGCTCATCAGGGATTTGTCACTGCTGGGGACACCAGTGCTGCTGTGCCCTTTCAACAAAGGGTGCAAAGGCTGGGCTGGTCTGCCTGAGCCCCAGTCCATCGGGGTGTCCCTGCTGCCCCATTTGACACCCCCAATAGCCTGTTCCCCCAAAAGAGGAGATTGGCTCCAGGGAACTGGGGGCAGCATGGGCAAAGGTGGTGTTGGGTGTGAGGGGCAGTGTGGGGACCAACACCCCCAGGTTGGTGCTCCCCAGGTGCCCCCACAGCTCTGTTTTCTGGACAAGGGGCCTCCCCTTCCATGTACGAGGCTTTAAGGTGTTGCACATTTCTTAATTTTTACCATTTCTACACAAATTGCCGCTCTGTCAACCTCTGCTGTGACAGGGGGAGGCTCAGGAAGGGTCAGCCCTGAAGATGCCATTACCATAAAAGTAGATTCCTTTGGCCAAATTAAATGACCTTTGGGTTCTTGGTGACCTTATCACAACCATCAGGAGGAGTATTTTATTGCAGTCCCCTGGACTTTCAAGTTAATAAGTAGCAAAGCACTTGAGCCATTTTGTATTGCTAAAGTTCACAGCTGGGCTGCAGACCATATGTGGTCATTTGGGAAGTGGTTTCAGTGCCAATAATAATGACAATAAATGTCCTGGTGTGACCCTCTGGCATTTAGGTGCAATGCAGGGTAAAAGTATTTGGTGTGCAAGACATGCAGAATATTTTGAATCAAGTCTTTGATAGTCAATTTTTATTTATAATTCTGGAAGGTAAGTGTTCTACTTTATTAATTACTGTCAAGGCACAATTCCTTTGCTGGTCCAGGACTCTGATAGAGTTTTCTTTTTCCACTTAATATATCAGTATTGTTCAGCTAGTGGCTTGAAGCATGACAGCCTGCCCATTACAAGGCAATCCAAGGAAAAATGCCTCATGATGTTTTCAGTTTCTTGAAGGAGGCTGCTTAGCTGAGCTGTAGGAGAGCAGGAGGTACTCTGAAATAGAGGCTTTGATGCATGACGACAAGCTGAGGCTTTGAAGTTAATCCTCCATAAAGACATTTCAGCCACCAAATAAGGTTTTGTGCCAATAAGTACACCCATATTGTTAGCAGTTAAAGATGTAATTAAAATGCACGAAATACATGCATTAACTTTGAGTAGAGTTAATAAAGTATTATTTAAAGCTGTTATTAGGCAAGTATGTCCTGCTTTATAATGTTTTAAAAGGCAGGAGCATTGTTCCTGTGTTTGTCCCAGGTTGTGCAATGAAACCCCTGAAGAGTGATGGGGAGGTTGCCCAAGGTGGTGCTCAGAGGAGTGAGTTACCTCTGTGCTCACCCAGAGCTGCTGTTTGCAAACCAAGGTGAGCTGAGATCTTATCCCTGTCCTGGGGGGTGAATTTTGGTAGCTCTGTGTTATGAAAGTGGCACTGCTCAGGGCATAGCAAGGCCTTCCTCAGCAGCAGCTCCCATGGTGGGCTCTGGGGCACTGCCTGCCCCAGCTCTCTCCCATGCCCACAGTGCCCTGGGCACTGCTCGTGGCTCACCGTGCCACAGAGCCACCACTGTGCCAGTGGAAATAGATGGGGACAAGTCACCCTGGGAAGATGATTCACCCCACCAAGGCAGCGTGCAGTCGCTTGTTATGATTGCAAACATTCTCACCACGTGCCCTGGGGATCCATCACACAGCAGTGGAAAATAACACAGAAACCTTTCACCTAGTGGAGCAATGCTGCTTCTTGGCTTGCTGAAGCAGAAGCTGGAGTTCTCCACAGCCATCCTGAACTGAATCCAGCCAGAGCTTCCACCTTCCTGTGGAAAACAAGACTGTTTACATAAAAGTCTCATTGCCTGGTTTCTGGGGCCATACGACAGCTAGTTCTGATTATTTTTAATGGTTTTTTTATCAAGGGGTTGCTCTGATTTAGAGAGACATTTTGTTTCTCACTGGATCATAAGTCGTTGTTGTGGTCACTGTCTGTCCTAGTCACAGAATGAAAGCTGTGCTCCTGTGCTGGTGGGAAGCCCAGTTCCTGACACTGGCATTAAGAATGAGTAATTTTCGGCTGAGGGCCAGCATAGCTGGTACTAGGCTCAGAAATGCCAGCAGCCTCAGAGGGTGACACAGGGGTGACTTGGTCCTTGCCAGCTGCCACAGCTGTGTGAGGAGTTGTCTGTGGGCTGAGGAAAGAAACAAAACTCATGGGGTAGGTCAGTGCAGGCACTGGCTTTTAATTTGGGCTTGCCACATTGCAGTCACCCCAAACATGGCCTTGCAGGGTCCTGATCAGGTACCCGTGGAGCTGCTGGGGCTTCCTCTGAAGCCTGAGGCTCATCTGCTCTCTGTGGGCACAGGGAGCCCAGCTGTGCCCTGCACTCTCCCCATTGCTCCCCCTGTGCCATCTGGAGCACCCAAGATCTCCTCCACTGTGCTGGCATAGAGGAGCAGCCTCAGCTTCTGCCTGGCAAAGTGATCACGGCACTGCAAACTGCCTCCCTCAGCAGGCCTGGGACCTGTGCAAGCTGTGGCCTTGTCCTGGCAGTGGCTGGATCAGAGGAGCCCATCACCACCAAGGAGACTCTCAATGACTCTTCCCTCTGTCTGCACACAGGGCTTGCAGGAGTGGGTTCCCTGCTTAGCTCGTGCCATGTTTCAACACAAAACCACCACAGGTCTCTGCTTCAGCTTCTCTGTTTGAAGTGCCATCATTTGCTATGGCTCTATCCAGGGGCACTCCCCCCAGGTGGTCTGGAATAACCATCAGGTGGGTAATCCATCCCTTCCTGAGTCAGCACTGCCCTACATGTGTCCTGCGGGAGCCTAGGGCCGTGCATGAGAAAGTTGAGCAAATAACTCTGACTGCAAACAATGTTTGTGAAATACCTCCCATGTCCATTTAGGTCACCTTAGTGGAAGCTCAGCTTTGTTTAGCCCAGCTTGACTGAGAAAGAAAACCCAAAACAGGCCAAGCCTCAACCTCACCAGGCCACCTAAACCCCTTGATTTTTAGTTATAAATCTCTTCAGACAGTTCATGCTATCAAAAGTTTACGGTTACTGTAGTAAATTCTGACCTGGAAAGCTCTTTACACCAGTTATCTCACCTTCCCCAGCCTGCCAGACTAAAGGGACATCCTTTACCAAAGAACAGGTGAGGTGAGGATTTGACCCAGTTTGCATTTACTCTGGAGCTGATCTCATTTCCAATTTAATTTTCTCATAGTTTTTGGCATATTTTAAAGGTACACACCAGCCTAATATGACCCAGGGAGAAAGAATGTAAATTTGCTTATAGTAAAAGGATTCAGTTGGCAGTTTTAAGAAAAATTGGAGAAGATTTTAAAACGCAAGTTGAAATGCAGCTCCTGAGAGCAGTATCATCTGTTAGGAAGGTAAAAGATTTGTAACCTAAGTGACAGACTTACTTTTACACCTGAAACAGGATTTTTGGAAGTGGGATGCTCTGATTTCAACCTTTGTGCCCTTTCCATGGGAACATCCCTGAGCACAGCCCTCCCCCAGACCTGGGAACAGCTGTACCCCAAGCTTGCTCCCAGGCCTCAAGGGGGCCGTGTGGTTTCTCTGTGGGGTGTAGCACTGCACTCTCCTTTGCAGCTCT